>CAJNOP010000112.1:451979-486063 GCA_905250075.1 Rotaria sp. Silwood1
AAAAAAAAAAGAAAACTATCTGAAATATAGATAAATAAACTAAGAATAAAGGAGTATTCATAATATACATAATTAAATTCTTTTGTTTTTTTTCATTCTTTATATTTTAACGTTGAAGTACTGCTTTAATAAAATCTTCATACATAATCATTCCTTTTTTATCTTCAAATTCCGAAATAAGTTGTTCAACTTCATCATCTGTTAATCGTTCACCTACACATATATATATGAATTTATTAATGCACATATTTTTTTTTTGGTTTATTTAGAATTATTTCATACCTAGTGTAGTAAGTAAATGACGTAATTCTGTTGCTGGTATTAAACCATTTCCGTCTTTATCAAAAACACGTAAACCATCAATAAATTCTTCTGCAGGTACAACATAATCTTTTTGTCGATTAAGTCGTTCAAAAATAACTTGGAATTGTTGCATAGATAAACGTTCGACACGATTAAGATCGGTTAAAAGATGACGAATTTCAGCTTCAGTTGGATTAAGTCCTAATGCTCGAAGTGCTTCGCCTAAATAATGCTTTGGTATATGATTATCTCCTCGATCATCATATAAACTAAAGACTGTAAAAGAGAAAAAAAAAGAAGACTTTTTTTGATTTCAAATTCGTTTTCTTTTTATTACCATCACGAATTTCAGTGAGTATTTCATCAGTAAGTCCCGGCATATTGTAAAGAAGAAAAGAAAAGAAAAGAATAGTCGATTGCTTTATTTGCTTGATGATAACTGAGTAAATATGACAAGAAAGATAATGAATGACCTATTCTCTCTCTCTTCTACTAACATGACAGACAGACTGAATAAATTTACACAACTATTGCACAACGAATAACAATCGATAATCAATGGATGTCACTGCTGAACAGTGTTCAATGAGTGTATTGAACAGATTAAATAGACTCAATAGTTCACGATATATCAAATTGCTGTATTATTTGAAACAGAAATCGGTAAAATTCACTTGATAATATATTTAATGTAGTTCATAACTTGATCGGTTCCGAGAAACGTAAAAAAGAAAACTAAATAATCAATTTAGTTAATTATACAAGATTTTTCACAAATAAATGCAAGTTAACTATCGTTATCTTTTACAATTAAAATCAAGGCAACCATTATTTTATCCAGCGTGAAGGCAGAGAGAGAGAGCGGCGTCGCTCTGAAGATTGAAATATCTTCCTTTTGGACTTTATGGTTATTGTACTATACAATATGAGTCTGTGCTCTTAAAAAATAGGTTTTCACTGCCCTGAAGTTTTAAATCGCTTGTTCGAAAGAGAAAATCTGAATACAACACTGAAGGTAACCATCGAAGGCTTATACTCTAGTTAACGACGCAAGAATAGCATTGGCGGTGTCTGCATATTGTACAGATCCGTCGTTAACGATATATGAAAATTGAGAAAGACAAATTTATAAACTGCAAAAAAAAAAGAACATCATTTGACCTATATTCTGGTGAACCAATTGTATTGAAGACATGTACCGATGATGTCACACATTAACGTAAACGTTTTTGCTTTTGAGTAATGAACGAGACATATTATAGCATCGATACAATCATATTATGTGCCAAAATTTGTCGCTTATCAACTAACAAAACGCAGATACATAAAATATACAAACCATACTTTTGCAAAAAGAGAATAAATTTAGCAATTTATTTCTTGGAAAAAAACGAAATTTGAATTATACATTATTTATTTAAAAACAACAATAAAACTTAAATACTACACATTTAATACTGATTCTGAATAAAACCGTTTAGGTGAATTCATTGCCAAATTATTTATCGAAGAATTAGTATTATTATTCACGCAATTTTTATCCATATAATCTAATACTAGATTTGATATTTCATTCAATGGGTTTGTACATGATTTAGTATATTGTAGTCTTGGATTTTTTTGTAATAAAGTTTTTCGATAAAATATATGATCATCAGTTTTGATATTTATTGCTATTGGATAAACAAATTTTGTTTTCCATTTTTTATTTTGATTACTTTGAAAATTTAATGAATTATGATAAAAACCATATAATCGTAGATAATATTTATCAGTTGTATTAGCTGCTAATTGTCGTTGATAAAAATTCCTTGATATATTTGGTATAATAAATGATGTACGATCAAATGATACTAATCGAGTACGTTCTCTTCTTATCAAATGATGATTTGAATATTGACGAAAAATAATTTGTTTACATGTTCGAGCAAATTTTTCAGATAAAAAACAATATAATATAAAATCAGTTGATGCATTTATACAAAGAAATAAATTTGAAAAATTATTAAATATAAGTAAAATAATTCGATGTTCATGTGACATATTTGAATAATTCTCAATTAATGTTTCATATGTTAATGATAAACTTTGTGGTGTCCAAAATAAGAGTGCAACAAATAAACAAAATATTAATATCATAGTTACTCGACGTTTTTGAACTATTGAACGACAATGACGACGTAAATAGAATCTATTTTGTTTTTTTAATGTTAATTGAGATTTATTTGAATATTCTAATTTATTTCTTGAAACTGATAAATTATGATAAGATTCATAGAGATTATTTGTTTGAAGATCATTATTAAAATGACGTGAACGATGAACATGCCTAATTTTATTAAAAGAAAACTTTAGTAAAGATCTAAGTTTCTTTCAAAAGAATAATTCGAACAATTTATTTGAATTTCTCAGTTTGGATTGCTATCGATCTACTTATTTCGGAAATAATGCAATCTTCAATATGTTAATCTACTATACGCCTACGGAAACATTGTTGAAGTGAGAAGTGATGTTTTAGTTCGAATTCTATGGATAAAGTAGACTCCGATGAAACATGACAAGCGCCAGAAGGATGAATATCATTAGAAGTTTTCTCTAGATTTACAGCCGTTTTGCCCTACGGCAAGATACGTAGCAAAAATCGAATAAGGGATATTTTCATTTCTTGGTATATACAATGTCATAAGTGAAAGTTGACGTAACCTGACTATAAGTGTGGAAGAGCGATCTAGGGACATTCAATTATTAATAAGATCGTCATCGAAGCAATAAAAAAACAAATAAATATTTTAAATGTAAGAAATATTCCACTTTATAGAAGTTGTAATTATGTGTTTAGAATTTCTTTCGAAGGTCAACTTGGACAACTATTGTCAAATTGTTTAAAATAACTTGAATAATCTAATTAAAGTGCGGACACCATCCTCAACACAATTTTGAAATTTTTCAGATAATTTACTGCTAGTTGTTCAATATTATTCGAAAAGAAACATCTGAATATATATTTGGAAATAATATGAGTGAATATTTTCTAACAAAATTTTCGTGCCCTAGACAATTCGTATGAATAAAATATAGGAAAAAGGAATTGATCTCCACATACTCTTTAGATCCTAAATGAAATGTATTTACATTACGATTGATAAACAAACATTGAAATTCAATGTTACTTTTTAGTATAAAATCAATATTTCATTTAAAACTTATGTTTCACTGACTTAAAACAAATGTTAAATTTCTAAACCAATTATTTTATAGTTAAGTCATTTCATACATGAAAAGACTCTAGTAGAAAAAAAAAAAAAAGAAGGACACTTTTTGTCCTTTAACTAACCATATAAGAATTGAATTACATATACAAACTAAAAGTAATGGTATCCATATAATAATAATACATATAAATACTAAATATAAACGATGAAGATTAAAAAAAATTTTTTGTTGTTTTGATATATTGTTTAATTCTGTTAAATTAGATTTCATTTCATTATTATAATTTATATATATTAAATTTTTTTCAAAAAATCTTGGTAATGTTATTAGTAAACATATTATTAATAATGTACATATTAAATGACGTGAACGTCGTACTGAACATGTACGTTTAGCATATATTGGTTTAGCTACAGCTAATGTACGTTCAAGTGTAAAACAAACAATTAACCATGTAGCTGTATTTGATGAAAAATCTGCTAATGGACGTAAAATATATAAAAATATTTGAATTAATGAATAATGAAAAAATTTTGGATGTGAACCAAAATTAAGTAAAAGTGTAAAAATTAAATAACATGAATGACATCCAGCTAAAACTGTTAAATAATTATTTGTACTTGTTCTTATAAGACGTCGTCGAGTTAAAACAATTATTGATAAACAATTACCTGTTAAACCAAATGCTACAAGTAATGGCCATATATAAAATTTAACTATTGTACGAACATGTGATAAAAGTATAGAATTTGTTCCTATTGATGATAATGAATGTGAATCAATTAATGATAATGACATTGTTTAATAACTAGAAAGAAATAGATAGAAGTATTGATTATTTCAATGTATCAATTAAAAAGAAAACATTTAGCTGTAACAACGATTCATCTTTTGGCTTAACTCAAATACATTTTTCTACAAGATTCATAAGCAAATACAACATACATCAATAGAAACTAGAGTGCTAATCATGCTTTTATATTAAACAAAAGATGTGTCAATATTATCCCTTGTTCTTCAAAAACAAAAAAAAATAAATACTTCGACGCTATCCATCCCTAGCTCGGAACAAAGAACAAGAAAATGGTTTCACACATTAATATATATTGACTTTTGACAAAAAACAGCACACTCTCCAGTCAAACTATTTGTTAAAATAAATTAATTTGAAAATCTTTTTTTGAATTCTCATCTTATTCTATTTGAATGTCAAAAACAAAAAATACAAACGTTGATTTCAGTCTTAATGTTAATATTCGATTTCTGATTTTTGATATATTGATAATTTATTGTCGAAAATAATTTTAACATACTGCTTTCTACTATTTATGTTAACATAAAAAGAAATATTGTTCAATTTACATTTAGATCTATTAGTTATGTTCTTTCAAGTAAAAAATAAGAAGAAAGAATAAAAAATAAAAAAAGGAAGGAAAGCAAATACTTCTTTTTACTCAATCCTATTGGAAAAGTTCACTTTCGCTATTCATATACAAAGATCAGAAATATTTTTCTTCTAGAAATAAGCATGAGTTCATTGAGATCATCATATATATAGTATATCTATATATTAAAACAATCCAAAAGTGCTTGTCTATCTAAATGTTACAAAGAAGAAATACTTGTATACTTGACTAAGAAAAAAGATAAACTCCATCTTCCATTCTATTAGCAAACACATTATTAGAAATATTTTTTCTCTTTTTTTTTTACTTTTTAGAACATTACACAGCATGATGATATTTAGAATTTGATCTTTTTTTCCAATATTTCCAGGAAAAACTTACTTTCAATAATTGAAATAATGATTTTTTTTCATAAATAATTCTATGTGCTCTATTCAATGACACTAATTAAATTGAAAACAAAAGTTTTCGAAAAATGAACTATTGTTGAAGGACTCTACTAAAACAAACGCTATCTTGAGCAATTGTAAATGTGAACTGAACACCTCTGGAAATTATACTACTTCAGTAACCCCCTACATATTAGCAAACCATGGTGACAAACGGAACAGATCTCTTGGAAATGTTCCCATGTCAAGATAAACAAAAAAGAACATCATTGTATACAAATTGAACGAAGGGCACAATTTAAATGTGTGATAAGTTCTTATATAGTTTTGTAATTTTTGAAAGATGTTATTGTAGCTGTCAATATGCCATTATGAATGTAATTATAGATCACTCAATTTTTATGTTATTTTTAATGTTGTCAAAAAAGTTCACTAGATGTCTAAAAAAAATTTTCCTCATAATTATACTTAATACATATACAGTTTTTCATTGGAAAATAAGAATATTATTATTGAATTTACTTTTGACAAGTTTTTATCGCGAATACTATAAAAAAATTCATTGAGTAATATCTTCTGTAAAATAAAAAAAGACAATTGAGACTATTGATCAATAATAATATTCTTGAATACCGTATAATATCTATAAAAATGTCAAAAAACTAATCATTAAACAGGTAAATAAATATTGATATAGGATGATTTGAAGTAATAAAATTACATATCGAACTTCATATCTTGACCCATGTTGCTTCATGACATATTTGCTGTTGATAATGATTTAGATGTAACTCATTCTTGTCTTTTGAAAAAAAAAATACATTTGACGACTATTAAAAAAGCAAGCTTTCAATTTTTTTTTTTTTTTTACTTGAAAAATCTTGAAGGTTACCAAAAGCTTTTATAGTTTATTAAATCTCAATATTTGTTAAGAAAATAATTTTTTATCCGATTATGTCATTTTTTTTTCCTACTTTGAAAAATAAGGTTAGAAAAAGAACAAATGAATGTATGTGTGTAAAGCTCTGAAAAGTCGTTGGCTTTTTTTTTTGCAGTAAAAGTACATTCTAATTATCATAGAGTATGATCACTAAATGATGCGTCTGAACACGTTTTTATTTAAAACTGATTATGAACATGTTTATGAATATCGTTTTTTTTCTTCTATATAGATTTAAATGTATTATCTATATTTATATTAGGAAAATGAATTGACAGGAAACATTTTTTTCTCATATTGAAATTTGTATTCAAGCTAATTGCATAAATTTATTCAAAATATGTCATAAAATAATAAAAATTTTTAAAGGTATTGAGAATTGAATAAGCAAATGAGTTTGACTGTAGGTTTTTCTTTTCTTATTATACACTAATAATCGGCAAAATAAAATTGCTTAAATTGAAGAACATTTATTTATTGTTTGTTTTTACATGTTTGATTAAGTCAGGGATGTATAGGTTTGATGAATAAAAATAATTTCAAAAATGTTGAATTCTTTGGACAAATAGTCATGCAAAGAAGTTTTTAAGTAACGAATGCAAATACATAATATTGCAACGCACTTCTCATGCATGACAATGCATTATCATATAATGTACCCTTGTACTTTTTTTTGTTTCATAATTTTGTAAAATATCATTCTTTCTTTCACGGATGAATGCATTGATGCAAACCAATCTCGGTAAAATTACTGAATAATTTGACTTAGAAAGGAACATTAATATTAAAATATAAAAAAAAAGCCCTCAGGTCTGTTAATTTCACACAAATTATCTTTTGAAGACCTTGACATTTTATGCGATTCTCATTAGTTATTTTGTAAGTACGGCTCATAAGCCATTATAGTAAAAACCAAGTTAGATTTATTTCGATTTCAACCAGTTATTGAAAATGAAATTAAAGTTGAATAAACATTGTATTCAGAGTAGTGTCCTGTAACCACGTCAAATAACCAATAACCGAACTAATTATCTTTGAGATCTTGACGTTTCAAAATATTTCTATTTTTTCAAACTATTACATAAAATCCATATTGTTTTACTAAACGAGTTCATTTTTAATCAAAATTCATCTACAGATGATGAAGTGATTGAATATATAGAAAAAGAAATGAAAGTATCTGCAGGATGTCGATTAGCTTTGGAATGATTATAGTATTGAAACAGCAAATTCAAATTTTAACTTCATTATTGCTTACAACTAATTATGATGTTCGAATCTCATAATTATAAGAGATGTATGTGGTACCGAATATCCTTGTTCTTGAACATTACTCATATCAAATTTGGTATATAGAATTTATCTTCTTCTCCATTAGAAAATGTTCGTTCTAATAAAATAATATCGATTACAAACCGAGTATGATATTTGTTAAGGATTCTTTAAAGTAAAAACTGTCCTTTTTGTTTTTGAAAAGATAATAAATAATTTATCAACAAGTTTAGATATGTATAAAAGTAATACAAAAAAGTGTACTCATCTCCAATAGTACTCTAAAGGATGAGAAGATTTAAAAAAGGCATTTTATCGCTTCCAATTAGATAAAATATGTTATATCAAAATGACACTAAATACTTATTTCTTTCCTTCGAAAATGAAATGAATGTCGAATTTTTTTTTTCGTCATCGATCTTGTGTAAAAAATATACCCATTTATATTCGACAATTATGTTGTCATGGCATTGAACATATGTTCTGTCGTAATCGTATATGAAATTCTCGTACTCGAAAAGCTTCATACCTGTCCAGCTCTGAATGGGTAATCTAGTTGCATGTTGACCTAGTTATGGTTATGATGGTGTGATTGTAAAAAAATACAGGATTTTGCCATTGTGAAGCAAATTCATGAATAGTTTATTAGATTGCATTGACTTTCGTATAAGTAGTAGATATATTCCATATGACGAAAAATACGATATGAAAAGATATTTTGCTTGTATATCAGGGTTAATTACATTTCTTTTGTCATTTTAATATTTTTCAATCTTATATCCATACTAATTAAGAAATTAGTGAATGTATATGTTATAAATATAAAAGCTATTACAAAAGGTTAAGAAATTTCTATTTGTCAGTTCTAGAACACAAATGTCTATATATGTAAGAAAAATTGATTTATTTTATTTGATTCGAAACAATACATTAATGATCTAATTAAGATGCTTCACAAGTACGATAATTGACAGTAGACTACTTTTATTGACATTTTCAATGTTTTCTTTTTGTGTTTATCCTTGTTAAATAACTATGATGCATATATTGTTTGGTTTTACAACGTTACATGCTTGTATGATGTTCGTAGGTGGTAAAAATAACTAAATATAAAGGTTGAAAAAGAATCAACAGAAAGAGAAAAAGAACTAAATGCGCAAATATTTTTTATATATGCATCAATAAAAAACAACAAAAATATACCTGTCATTTGTATAAAAAAAAAAGGAAAGATGTATATAGTTGGTCATGATGTCAGTACGATATAGCAATATTTTGTATGCAAATTTCGTGAGCGTATATAATTAAAAGAACGTAAGTTTCATCAGCATTTATAGCATCATATTACATTCATAATGAAATTTTTTTCAATGAATACATATGTAAAAAAAAAAAGGGCTTTGATTTGTTGGCCTTTTTTTGCATCTATATTTACAAACGATCAACAATAGTCAATATTTAATAGATGCCAACTGAAAAGAAAAAAAATATGAATGCTATAAACTTCGGTTACTTTTGACTAATCGAAATATAAAATATTATATTTCGTTGTAGATGAAAAGTCTCTTTCGATCTCGTATACCACCAGAATTAACACCAACACAAATCACTAGCTTATCTACAGAATCTCATTTACCAGCAGAAGATATTAAAGAATGGTATGAACGTTTTAATCATTGTTATCCACGTGGTTATCTTTCTTATAAAGAATTTATAAGTTATTTACAACAAGTTAATACACAAAATGGAAATGATAATCGTCTTACAAAATCAATGGTTAAACAATTATTTAATGTTTTAGATTTAAATGAAGATAAACATTTAAATTTTGATGAATTTTTTCTTTTTAATAGACTAATTAATCAAGGTTCATTAGAAGAAAAACTTAAATTAATATTTCGTTTATATGATCGAGATAAAAAGAAATATTTAACACGACAACAACTTGAAAATATATTATCAAATATGTTTGATTTATTAAATCTTTCGAAATCAAAAAATGGTTTATCACAAAACATTGAAAAAATATTAAATCGTGCTAATTTTAGTAGTCAAAATACAAAAATAAGTTGGAGCACATTTAGTACATATGTTCTGAATGATCCATCATTATTTGCAATGTTAGTGTCAAATGATATTGAACACGATGAACCTGACGATGACATTGATTATTTAGTAACACGATTTTGATCTCTTGTGTTTCATATAATATTTTTTTTATCATTCGCAAAACTTTATATACTAAATCTCTATTTTATATTACTAATTAAATTGTAAACTCCTACTAAACCATACAATTGAGCATTAAGGAACGAAATACTTTCTTAATAAAGATGTTCGTACTTAAACTAAAAGACTTTCTTCAATATGAATATGTGTACATGATTCAATTTGTAATAAAATTATTTTGAATCGAATGATAATTTTAAAAGAATAATCATCAGTAAAAACAAAGGATCATGTTGGATTAGATGACCTATGTAAAATTGAGAAACCAGTCGAGACATATCGAATGATACATAATAAATCTTATTTGAATCAGACTTTCAAGAGACTAGAGTCACTTTACTGATAGATGACTATGTATCCAAAACATGATCAGTCACGAGTCAGTATGGCTCTTCATATTAGTTGAAAGTGTTTGAAAAAACAATTGTTTTGTTCATACTTTTGTAGAAATGAGTTACCATCTTTTTTCACGAATGGTGAGTCTATATGTTTTGAATAGTGTCAACTATTAGAAGATGTGATCAGACACCAAACTTTCCTCGAAATTGCCCACAATGTAGCACTACAAAACACAGTATTTGGAAGTTCTTCAACATGAGTGCTTGACGCCCAAAATAGCACTGCTGATTATACTGCGAAAAAAACATCATATTTGGCTATAGAATAACAAGCTTCATATTCTAACTTAATGTTGTTCCGCTAAATTTTGACCGATACTATCCCTTAGTCATTTGTACCTGAATTTCGCCATGTGATCGCTGATGGATCAAATTGTGGTCAAAATATAGAGTTTGTTGTGCTGTTTCCGAATATCATATTTATTGCGTACTATAATCGATTTTTGATAGTCAAAATAAGTACTAGAGGATGAAAATTGTTGTAAAAATTGGTTAAAATTTCGTCAAACAAGGCTATTTTCAGCATCGAGCAGTGCTTTTGAATAGTTTCTAAATAGTGTGTTTTGTAGTGCTACATTCCGAACCGATTTTGAGAAAGTTTGATGTCTAGTCATATCATCTATGGTTAACACTACTGAAGGCACGAGGACTCATCATTATTGAAGAGTAATTGCAACTCATTGGTACATATAAATAAGATATTCTTTTTACAAACACTGTCCACTGATAAGAAGAACCAAAATGATCAGTAACCGATCATGTTTTTGGTACATAATCGTCTATCAGTAAACACTTATACAAAAAAGATTTTTATGTATCATTCGACGCGTCATAATTTGTTCTGCTTTGAATAGGTCATCTAATCCGACAGTGCCCTTTAAATTAAGATTATAATACAGAGTAAGAACGTATTTCTGACATACATCAAATTTTCAAATGATTCGATCGATTTATTGAAATAAATCGAAATCGAAATTAAGATAAATGCATGATAAGAGAGCGCGATATCTGATCTTTCATAAATGACATGATTTTTTGCATTTGGCAATTCGTTTCTTTCTGTTATAACTTTTGATACTCAGGATCAACTTCCTGCTAGAAAAATATGCTTTATTCAAAAAAATCTGGAAGTCTTTTTCGCTTTTTCAATGTTCGTACTTTTCTGCTCATGCATTCCAGAATTCTCGAAGAAGTTTCACTATAATCAACTTGTTTGATTATTGAACTTGTCATCCTGTTCTCTACATAAAAAATTAGAATTGAAAACAAATGAACACTGCAGTCTGACATACACTTTCAAATAAAAAAACTACGATGCAATCTATAAAATGAGCACACACAGAGATTTTGGGTTGTCAAATGATCTATTGTTGACCCTTATTTATTTGATATCTCTAGAAAACGTGTATGATAAAACTTCACATAAGATACAAGGTCCATTAAGTTACTTAGTATGTCATTTTCCTTATCATCAACTGTTGTGTCATTATATTCGATTCTCTATGATGAATTCATATTCAATTAGTTGTAAATTTATTTATTTGATGGATTGTGAATAATCATTAAATATTTCATGCATTACATCTTAGACAAAAGATAATATTAACCAAAGTAAAATATTAAAAAGTATCAAAATATGCTTGTCATTCTTGTTCAACGATTTTTTTAATAATATACAAAATTATTAATTTTTCTTAGTTTTAGTCATTGCTGAATTTCTATATACAATTGTCAAAAGCTAATACTATGAAACTTACTACAATGCATTAAATGTATATGTCGGTTTGTTACCTATATCTTTGCTTTATCATTATGACTCTTGTTTGTTCTATATAAGAAAAAACAATGAAGAGAATATTTTAATATCATTGTTAACTCTTTATTTTTTTTTAATATGTCAACGTCTTTTCGTCACATTCCTACGCCTCATGTTGACTCAGTAACAGGTGAAAAATATTATACAAGTGAAGATGTTATGAATTTAACACCTAAACAATATGAAGAATGGGTTTATTCAAGTAAAACTGAACATGTTGATGAAGTTCGTTTATATAAAACAAAATTTTGGAATATTTTATTAACAAAATCACCACCATTTTTACCATTATTATTTTGGCCTTTGATTATTTATTATTTAATAATACCATTGACATTTATACGATTTTATTGGATTTTAATTGGTTTTATTCTTTGGTTTCCATTTGAATATTTATTTCATCGTTTTCTATTTCATTTACCAGTTATTGGTTATCATTCACAAAGACTTCATTTTTTTCTACATGGTATTCATCATGTTGCACCAAATGATTTATGGCATGTATTTTCACCTATTCATGAATTAGGTATTCAAGCACTTATTGTTTGGACTATTTTTAAGATTATTCAATTACCAGATCCAAATGCTTTAATAATTGGATTATTGATTAATTATATTCGATATGATTCAATTCATTATCTTATTCATGCTTATAGTCCAACAGAAATTTCAAAAATACCATTAATAGGATATTATCTTCAAAAATGTTCTATTCATCATCGTCAACATCATTTTTCAAATCCAAGAAAACATTTTACAATTAGTTTTATTTCATCATTCTTAGATTAAAATTATAATTTATAATTTATTTTTGTTAAGTTTTTAAGCCTGTTGATAACGGACTTCTTTTTATAACAAATAAAATTAAAAAAAAAATGTTGTTAATAAGCTATACTTTGAAAATCATCGACGATCATGTTTCTTGCACTTAAACTTGACTTAAAGATATCATGCTGTTGTCAGATCACGATATATTCAATTAGTTTATCTTCAGATTTCTATTAACTCAACTCATTGATTACTTGATATGTTGTGCAAATGTTAGTATATGTAGTTAAATAACAATAATAGGAAATTAACAGTACGCAATATTTAAATAATATGATAATCATTTTAATGATATTCCTTATAGTAGTATTACATTTTTTTTTCCTTTCTGTTAAACTATAAGGAAAAAAAGAAACAACACGTGCAAATCGATAAATAACCAATCTTATACTTACCTTATTCGTATAAACAGTCTATCACACTGTCTTGATTAATCATCGAAATACATGGCTACGTCTTCTTCAATCCAGAAATTGATTGATACAGCTCATATAATTGAATCGAAAGGCACACATCGTCATTCGATTATTTGGTTTCATGGTTTTGGTGATAGTTCAGATGGTTACAAAGATTTATTTACTCAAATACAACCACTAAATACAAGAGTTGTATTACCAAATGCACCAAAACGATGGGTTGCTATTGAAGGTCGTCGATATCAATTACGAAGTTGGTATGAACACGATGACACAGTTATAAATGCAGGTTTACAAGTGATCGAATCTGTAAAAGAATTAATTGATGAAGAACTAAAACTTGTTAATGATGCTTCGCATATAATTATAGGTGGATTTAGGTATTTGTATATTTCTTTTTTTTTTTGTTTCATTAGAAGATTTTCTATCGCTTATTTTTAGTCAAGGAGCTTGCTTATCATTGTTAGCAGGTTTAACCTATACAAAACAACAGTTGGGTGGTATCATTTGTTGTAGTGGTCAATTAGTGCTAGAAAATATAATTCCAGATCTTTTAAGTGAATATGCAAAGAAAATACCGATTTTAGTTTTACATGGAAAAGATGATAATCGAATTCCTTGGGATAATGCTAAAAGTGGTTTCGAATTACTAAAAAAGAATGGAATCAAAGATAATATGGAAGTTATACTAGAAGATGGAGTAGCACATACTCTTAGTGAACGTGGATTTCATTTAATAATTATATTTATTATCAAACAATTCAAATTATAACATAGTTTATTTTTAAATCAAATAAATTGATATTCACTTTTTATTTTATTTAATAACTTTAAAACACGAGATTTGTTCTTAGAAAAAGTTGAAAGTATCTTAATAAAGATAGGTGATAAAAGCGAATTTTGTTAGGAATGAGTCTGTCGGATATGAATACCTTCTTACTGCGAACAATTGATGCATGTTTCTAACTCTATGAGCCATATATATTCTATCAATCACATACCGAACAAGGACAAAAAAAATGATATCACGTGTATTATGTTATGAATAATAATAATCGATCACAAAAAGAAAAGGACTAGTTGTGAGTATTTAAAAACAATAGAAGTTTGAAATAAAAGAATGGTTATTATCTCTTTTTCTTTTGAATCCTATCTTTTCAAAAATAGCCAAGAAATTAGAAATGTACTGCTCTTAGGATGTGCATAAGATTCATCTAGAAAGAACCAAAACAGTTATAATGACGTTTATGCAAATCAACATCTTCGACCCAAGAAATATTGATAAATTTTTGTAATCATAATTTTTTTTCATTTGAAAACTGTTAGAAATGCTCAAAATAGTTTAATTCTTTTTTGCTTGTTAGAACTACAGTTCTAACAGATTATTAAAATGTTTTTTTTTTCACTCAATGTTAAAAATTGAAACATATTTACAAAAACTATCAGAATAAACTTTCTTTAATTGCTTCGCATAGTGTAACATATCCTCTATTTGCACTACTAATTTTAGATTTTGCGATCGATCATTTGTTATGAGAATGACTGCATTTCGTAAACATGTTTATTCTATGCTTGAATAGAAAAATAGTTTTGAAAGAAGTGATGTAATAAATTCTTTTGTGCAAGAATTTTTAAACGAAGAATAATTTATTATATAATACAACGTTATGAAGGATGTTCCAAGGAATGGTCGTCAAGCATCTTTTTTGATAGGAAAAAAATCTGAAACTTTTGCAAACTGCGTCTGGAAATCTTGTTGGTGTCAATCAACGACAATTAGCAAAAAAGGTTCGGCTATAGCATCGTCACATTATTCAAATGAAACAATACAAAATCAAATTCATACCAAAATAGAACAATTCAAGAAATGTTCCAAAAGCTAAGCCTACAGAAGAGTTTTAGTCAATGCTTGCTGGTCAAGTAATATATGGAAAAAAAGTTCGGAACAATTTTCCTATCGATATAAATAGAAAAATTTTTGAGAACTTTTTTCAATAAATTATATCACAAGATGCAGTGTGAAAAGCTCTACAATTTACATAAGGCAGCTTATTTATAGTTGCACTTTTTGTTCCCAAAATAGACAAAATTTCGACCATGTGAAAGCGATATATTTTTTTTGCTACAAGGTGAATTCACTTTTTCTTATTTCATCTTTTTATAATTGTTCTTTGTAAATTGTAGAGCTTTTCATGCTGTATCTTGTGGTGGATTTTATTTTTTTAATAAAACATATCAAGTGGTAAATAAGAAGAAAACGTATTGCTCGTGTATTGAAAAATAGACTTTTTCGTAGTATCAAAATCTAGGTGCTCAGAATTTTGTCAATTTTGAAAAACAAAAATACAAATGTAAAATCAGCTGTCCTTTATAAATTATAGAGTTTTTCACGCTGCATCTTATAGTATATTTTGTTTTTTTTTTTTTTAAATAAAAGATATCAGATGATAAAAAGATGACATAAGAAAAAATGAATTCATCTTGCATCGAAAAAGAAAAATATTTTTCACATGGTCGAAATTTTGTCTATTTTGAAAACAAAAAGTGCAACCATAAAATAAGCAGCCTTATATAAATTGTAGAACTTTTCACACTGCATCTTGTGATATAATTTATTGAAAAAAATTCTCAGAAATTTTTCTATTGATACTGATAGAAAAATTATCCCGAACTTTTTTTCCATACCTTATCATTGAAAGATTAATCAGTCATGAAAATCGTTGAAAACTTTTATTTGATCGTTCTTTGAAATCCTTCTCGTTATCAGAGCTGGGAAAGAAAGCAATCAACGTTTGGGTCATTGTGCCAATAGTAACAATCGGTTTATTTTTATTACATCCTTCATATACAAGAAAATCGATTTTCATATGCATATAATAGATAAAAGCAAAGTAAATGAAGATTACAGCATACTAACATAATACTCGGACTATAAAAGTATAACTATTTGATAATCGATGGTGATTCAATATGTTTTATAAGAAATCAAATGTTCAAAAAAGTTACTGAAAAAACACATCAATAAGTGACTACTATTTTTCGATATCCTATTGATTTGAATACGTAACGACCAAACTAATAGAAATTTCTCGTAGATAAACTGAAATATTTCATAATAAATACAAAGATACTTATCCTTACTATTTCTTCAAAAGTCGTTTAAGTACTCATACAAAATAAATATTTCATACGTAAAATAAAGATAATTTCATATATCAAGTTTAAAAAAACGACATCTCTATTTCTTTCATTAGTATCTATCTTAGTTATATTGCTTATCTATATTTAAATGTTTGTAGTTGTTTGCTTCTTCGTGCTAGATCATGTGATTCAACTTTCTATTTTTCAACAAAGATAATTATTAAGAAAATAATCTTTTTCTTAATTATTCTTGACTAGAATATCATTCTATCAGATCGATTATCATTACTATTAAACATGAGTCATTTATAGAACTTCTCTTCTTTTGTATAAATACACACCTTTTGAGTGAACCACACCTCCTCTTCTATTTTTCAAATTGACTTTGTGACATATTATCTTCATATTTATAACCTGTTTCATTCTCAGAATCGAATCAAAAAGAAAGTAGTAGAAGAAGAAAAAGAAAAAAGAGGTGTCGAGGATGTATTCAAGAGCTACTACAAAGGTAGATAAGAACAGTCAGCGCCTATGTGATGCTGTATTTATACACTCTGATAGAAATAATGGCAGTCATTTTAATTCACGTGCTTATATTTAACCAGTTAAAATACATTCGCAGTATGTAGATAATAAATATAATAAATACATAAGGATATTTTATACTACGTAGATATTATAGAACAATATGAATACAATGGAAAAACCTATGACAAATGGAATAGAAAATGTTTGGTTACCAATTCAAGCATCAAGAAGTGCAAGAAACACAATAAATCCTATCCGACGTATTGTTGATCGAATGAAAATAAGTCCAAATCCAGCAAAAGAAATGATATCCCTATCCATAGGAGATCCGACACATTATGGAAATATGCTTCCACCGGTTGAAGCTTTAGAAGCAATCGTTCAATCTGTACAATTACCTACATCACATGGTTATGCACCATCATTTGGTAAACTATATTAATCAAAATTTTGTATATATTTTCTTGTTTTTTTTTTTCTAAATTATCTAGGTACATTAGATGCACGAAAAGCAGTAGCTCAGTTTTGGTCTCGATCTAATTATACATTAAAGCCTGAAGTAAATACGAACAAAAAAAAATAAATCTAGTATCTCGCTGTTTTTTCTTCATCTAGAATGTTATTTTAACTAGTGGTTGTTCTCACGCATTAGAAATGTGTATTGATTGTATTGCTGATTCAGGAGATAATATTCTTCTTCCCCGACCTGGTTTTTCTCTATACGTTACATTATGTCAATCGCTTGGAATTGAAACTAGATTTTATAATTTAATAGTAAATTGAAATTAAAAAAAAATCTGTAAAATTTTTTTATTCGTCTTGGTTTTTATTAATTTAGCCAGATGAAAACTGGCAAGTTGATTTAACTCATCTTGAATCATTAATTGATAATCGAACACGAGCTGTTTTAGTTAATAACCCAAGTAATCCTTGTGGAGCTGTTTATACAGAAGAACATTTACGAAAAATTATACACATATGTGAACGACATCATTTACCAATTATTGCTGATGAAATCTATGCCGATATGGTAAAAGACATAAAAAAGTGAATTTGTTTTTTAATTTATGTTTTTGTTTTTGAAGGTCTTCTCTAACGATACATTTCATTTTCTTGGTTTACTGTCAGAAAATGTACCGATACTTTCTTGTGGTGGCCTTGCAAAAAGATTTATATGCCCAGGATGGCGTGTTGGTTGGATTGTTATCCATGATCGACATAATCTTTTCAAAGGTAAAACAGAATGAGAATAATATATTTAAATAATATCATTATTCTAGATACAATTCAACCTGGTCTAATAGATTTATCTAGTCGTATTCTTGGTCCGAATTCAGTTACTCAAGCAGCTCTACCTCACATTCTTTCTGAAACACCGGATTCTTATTTTGATGATATTCTTAATCAACTTCAAGTAAAACTTTAGTAAATTGTATTTATTTATTTATTTAAATCTATTTAGAGCAATGCAGAATATGTTTATCATTCGCTTTTAGATGCACCTGGCCTTCAACCGATAATGCCTCAAGGTAACAAAAAAAAGTCTGAGTTTATTTATTCTTTCATTTGATGTTCATTTTAGGTGCTATGTATATGCTTATTCGTATAAATCCATCGGATTATAACGATATTGAAAATGATAAAGACTTTTTTACGAAACTCATTTGTGAAGAATCAATATCATGTCTTCCTGCATCTGTAAAATATTTTTTGCTAATATTAATTAAATAAGTAAATTTCATTATTTAGGTATTTGGTATTGATAATTTCTTTCGTATTGTACTTACGACACCAACGGATAAAACTGAAGAAGCATGTCAACGAATAGTCGAATTTTGTCGACGACACGCAAAATCTATTACTTAAACAAAAAATTGTTCAATATTTTTTTCTTGATTTTAAAAAAATAAAAAAAAAAAAATTCTAATTAGCGCGGTTACACTAATATAAACAATTAGTTCAAGTAAATATCTACAATAGTTCTGTTTACCTATCAATTATATAGAAATTCATATGAAGTTTTTACTCTTTATATTTCTCATAACACGAACTCAACAATATGTTTTTGATCGATTCATACAAAATCAAACAAATATAGATGAAAATCGTTTACAAGTATTGAATAACCAATATCAAAAAAATCCAAATAGATCTGTGATTTCAAATAAGATTCTTATTACCATTATTGCATGTCTTACTATAGTGGTAATAGTAGCGTAAGTTATATTTAGATTAATCAAAGAAAAAGAAAAAAAAACCCGACAATTGTATTTTACAGATTATTAACAATTTATTTTAACAAAGACGAGATCAAAGATTTTATCAGACGTATAGGTTTAAATAAACGTCCTACAATTATTCATCAATTTCATCCAGAAGTTCTCTTACATTCGTCAGTTCGTGAACAATATAAACAACAAACACTACCATATGAGCAACGTCATGCTCAATTGTCTGCAAATATTAAATCTAAGCCCACATATGAACGTAAAAAACGAGAACAAACATCTATGCATGCCTTTATGAATTTATCTAATAAAGATCAACTAGATTCGATATATGACAGTCAACATTCAAAATCGGCAGCTAATCTTTTTTTGTATCATTAAAATATAATAATCGATACTGTCAGTAGGAAACAACAAATTTAAATATAGTTTGTTTCGATAGTCATTATTGAATACTTGTTTGATAGCAAAAAATCATCAATAGATAGTGAAGCAGAAAATAATCGATAAGTCTATGGCAACTTCAACTAGAGCCTGTGGAATCCAAAATTTTTGAAGCCGAATTCAGTTAGGTTCGAAACCAATGCGACAAGCTTGAGTTCCAACTCAAAAGCTCAACTTCAATAAATCAATCAACTATTGAAACAGTATTTTCAAATAAGAATTGATTCTGATTGAATTGTTTTCATTCACAAACTAAGTATCTTATGAAATCTATACAATATTGTCGACATATGTTGAAGTTTCAGAAGCTGTACTTTCATTTTTGATATGAAATGGCTTCACAATGTTACATGAAACTTCTAAAACCTTCGATCGATCAATTTTTATTGAATAATTGTTTAAAAAGTACAATTGTAATGAAAAGACTTGTTTGAAATGATTGATTAGTTAAAGAAAGCTAATAAATCAGATCAGATCGTATTAGAAACTATCAATAGAAAGGAGTTGACGAGTTTCAGTTGAAAAGACAAGGATCAAAATCGAGTTTTTGATTAATATAACATGGACTGTTACGGCAGTACCATACGAAAGCTGTATCGAAAACTTTTCTTCTAAAGGCATCTGCACAGAAGGCTCAACGCAGGACTGACTGCTCTATTTAATGAGATTATAACGAACTAAAAGAAATTGATATTATTCTGCAAAGATATCAGCGAGATACTTTACCATTTTGGCAATGATCTTGATGATAGGAGGTTGATAGCAATGTTTTTCAGTCATTATAGTCATGAACATAGTAGAATCAATAGGAAATAGTTACGAAAACAAACAACATAAAATTCTGCATAGAACGATATATGAAGTCTAACAATTCAAGAATGAGTAGCTCTTACGTCTTAATTGTCTTTGTCTTTTGTATTGTATAAAAGTTTTAAAAAAATAATGTATTTGTATTAACCATCATAACTTACAATTGAAACTATGTGAATGATTGAGTCCAAGATTTGCTATCTTCTAGTTTATCACACAAAATAAAAAGAAATACATTTCAAACGTATCATTCGATATACTTTAAAAACTTCATTATATAAATTAAATCCGAACTGATTGAATGTTAAATAAAACTCTAACTGTTCTACATCGATCTCTGCAATTTACACTTTCGTCCTAACACATTGAATATATTGAAACAATTCACTGTTAACAAACAAGAGTGGATATTTTTTTCGATTTTCGTTTGTATTATTTGAAACAAAATGTTGACAAGTAATAAAATGATATGAGGCTTTTTTTTACTGTCAAGTGTTACCCCAAAAGACCGTTAAAACTCAAGAATCTGCATTTTTCCTCAAAGCAATCAGCTTCTATTATCATTATAGCATCAATAAATATCTTTTAAAATAGTAACAAGTAACACGACGCAAACGTCGCTAACCCTCTACTGAAAGGATCTATGCCGTTGTGCATATCGTATGTGAACATACGAGCGATGGACCTACTATTCTCATATATACTTAAAGGAACAAAGGGTGTGAGTGTGAGTGTGGATACGAATGTACGTCTGATCGAACTGAAGACTCGCCAACACCTACTCAACTCCACCCACAGCCCGATCCACACCCTTTTTTTAGCATCAATTCCACTTCGAAGATTAATCGTTTTGATATATCCTTCGCTCGTTCTATGACGATGGTCAATATATTTGAAGTTATTTTTATATTTCAAAATAAACAACCTGATGTCCTGTTAGAGACTTTTCAAAAGAAAGGGCATTCCTAGGCAAAAATCACTTTTTAAGACTCATTCAAGATAATATAGATTCGTTCTTCATTCATTTTTATTGGGCAAAATCGAAAAAGGAAAGGACGATTATCACGTTGTCTTCTCTTAAATTTGGCTACTGATTGACAAGTGTGATGGTATAGCATATTAATATTCAAAGAAGTTTATTCAATTATAATCATCGATAGACGTTTGTTTAAGTATAGCTTATCTTTGAAAAACGAAAAGATAAATGGTTTGCTTCGTAGCCATCGAAACGATGAAAACCATAATAAAGAGTAGCATACAATACAAAAACAATTCGAAGGTTAATTATGCCAACTCACTTGTCGCTGGTCACTACGGTCAATCGATCGATCTTGATGAACAGACAGTTTTCTTGCACCACCAAGATCAATTAAATGGCAATAGTTATGAGAGAAAGACAGTTTATGAGTATGAAGTGTCTACTTGTTAGATTAAATGCTTTCTTTTTGTATTCAGATACGGCTTATTTTGCGTTGAGTGTTTATATGCGAAGTACTATTGATCTGATCTGTTGAGAGAATAGTATTATATGATGAATCTCTGCATTGAAATCGTGAATCTTAAACTTAATGATGTAATACTTGAAGAGTTAGTAAGAACAATTGCTTTTCCAAATATTTTAGGAATATTATTTTGATCAAAATTTAATAAAAATCATATTCAATCAATAAAAAAAGATATTTTTTCTGATAAATTCTTGGAATTATAATTTATTCCCTAGGAAGAAAAAATTCTTCTAAAAATTTACTTTTTTTCATGAAAAGCGATAAATAACTTGACAATAACGTTCTTGAAGTAGGTCGCATCCTATAAACTCATAAGCTTATCTCAGTAAATCACAAAAATGAATAATTTTTGTTCGTTTACTTTTTAAGTCAAATTGATCATTAACAAAAAGAATATCTTTTAAATTTTGATCAATGTTTAAAAATACATCTTTATCTGCCAATATGTCAAGTAATTCACAAAAAACAAAGATTTGTAGTTTTATTATAATAAATATGCTGTAAAAAAGATACTCAAAATTGATTTTTTACAAATATCTAATTTAAAAAATTCTTTTGTTTTCTCAGGAATCCAAAATTAACTTTCCCAGAGATTTTCTTTTTCTTTTTCTTTTAGATTTTTTAAAGTCTTGTCGAGTCATATTTCTTTATACATCCATGTAATATCCAACTTGATCTATAAAACAAATATCTAAATTATATTCAATTATTTCAGATAAAA
The DNA here is from genome assembly GCA_905250075.1 of Rotaria sp. Silwood1. Taxonomy (NCBI): domain Eukaryota; kingdom Metazoa; phylum Rotifera; class Eurotatoria; order Philodinida; family Philodinidae; genus Rotaria; species Rotaria sp. Silwood1. The sequence continues at coordinate 474,567 of CAJNOP010000112.1, forward strand.
GATTAAAATAGAAATGATGATAAATTATTTATTCCAAAAACGTTTCATATCTAAATTGATTAACTATCGACTTTACAATATTTTTTAAAGTATTGATGGCATAATTAACAAAATCATAGGTATTACTAGAAATTTATCTTTTTTTCTGAATTCTGTTCCAGCTGTTCTCTTTTGATATTTAATACATAATATTTTACATTAATGGACGTACGTCCATATTGCACATGCGCAGCTTTAGTAATACTTTCTACTTGTTTTACATTTCTTTCATTTTTCTGAATTAGCCCACTTGTATCATAAAATCTTATGTTCTCAAGAATAATATTTCGAATTCTAATAGATCTTAAATTTATTCCATCGTTAATCTAGAACCCATTCTTTTTAAAATAACTGATATGTTCATTAGAATTTCCAGTTTTGACAATTACGACTACATTTTCGGGAATCTCTGGTAAAGTATTTTGGCGAATATCCAATCTTAAATATAGATTGCAAATTGAATCTCAAAGATATTTTACTTCTTTTACAATATTCATCTTATCAGTTATTATTTGCTGTTCTTAACTAAATTGCTGGTATATGCAATATGATAGTAAAGTTTAGCAACTATATTTTTTATAGTTTAATATTTGTCCTTTTCCTAAATGATCTCGAATTAAATGGCAAAGTTCATTTATTTCTCCTGATAATATTATAGCTTGTTGCTTTATTTCAGCAAGTCGTATTTCTTCTTGACTAATAAACTGATCATATTTTTCTAAAATTTATTCTAAAAACTTTATCATAATTTATTTTTCTTTTATATTTTTTCGTATTATTTATTACATAGTTCAAAATCTTTCCTTTTTCTTGTCATAATTTCTTAATACTACGTCGGATATAATTATTGCAACTTAATAATAAATTAAAATATTGTACTGACGTTTCAAATTTCAAAATATATATGAATATTTCACAAGTGAATATGAAGTATATTATATGAGTGATTCAGACCAATCGAATGTATTCCAAATCGTTGTCACTGTTAATCAAAAGAAACGAACGGTATTTTCTTTCCTTCATCTGTGGAAAACATCGCTTTTGTTTTTGCTTTCGTTATTTATATGATTCTTTTATTAGCAAGACGCATTATTGTATATATTAAGAGAAAAAGAAAGAGACTTTAATTTATAAAAATCCATCATTAGGTCCCAACTTAAATCTTGTTAATATTGAAAGTAAAGAAGTAGAAAAGAAATCTTCTCTTCAAGATATAAGATCTATTAAAGTATATCATTAAAATGATAATGAATATAGTAGTAGTGATGAAAATGATATTGTTGATATTGTATATTTGCCTGAAATTTCAATGATTAAAAGGAAAGAAGATCAAATTTATTAACATCTTTTATCGATCGGTAACAAAATTTATGATGGTACAATTAACGAAAAATTACGTGAAGAATAAAGTAGATCCAGTGTTAGTGATGAAGAAGAATATTATTCTAGTTCATGGAAAGATAATAAACTTGATGGATATGATTATAATTTTAAAAATCACGGTTCAATTCTTTTATCATGGTGAATTTAAGAATGGAATAACTTAAAGTAGGTTATGGAAAAGTGTAATTATCAGATGAATATGAATATGAAGGTAAGACTGAAGATAGAAAATTCCATGATCTTGAAAGTGTTCTTAAACTTATAGCTGAGTGGAAAGAAGGAAAAAAACAGAATTGGTTTATATAAATGATACTGAACACTATTATAAAAAAATCAATATGAAGTTTGTTTTATAAAAGTTTAGAATCTACAATTTCATTAAATAATGCAAAGCAACAAAAATAAAAATAAAATCTTCAAAATTTCATTGATTTATTTGAAAAACGTCTTTCAAATCTTAAGTTACTAAAAGAAATAATTACTAAATCTATTCTACATCGAAAAATAAAATCATCAGTTGATCTTTTATTTAAATTAGATCATAGTTATACAAATTCCAATAAATAAACTACAACAGCAGATTCAAAAAACAAAACTTCTAATGATTGTATGTCATCGAAAATTATCTTTGATAATAGTTTAAGTAATTTTTTTAAACAAAATCTCAATTATCTAATTAAAAAGCAATACTTTATTTTAATCGATTTGTAATTGATTTAATTGAAAAGTTAACACGTTTAAAAAATTAGAAGGAAATTAAAATAGTTCTATTCTAGTAAAACTTAATGGAGAATATGTTTTTCATAAAAAATTCAATGATAATCAAATATGATTCTAGAGAAAATTGATCCTAATGATATTATTATATCATTTCATGCAAGGAAGAATTTAAACAGCTATATTAAAGACTTTTTTTCAAGACTTTGCATAGCGTTAAAATCGATAAATTAAAAGAAAATATATGAAGAAACCAATTTAAATTAAATGAAGATATTTTAGTAGATGAGAAAATTATTAAAAATGATATTGAAGTTAAGAAATAGTTCAACTATTTGAATATAATCTATTCGTCAAGATACTTTGATTAAAGAAATAAGAGATGACTTTTTAGTTAAAATTTTACAAGATTCTAAAAATTCCATTCTTAACTTATTACAAACGAAACATCTATCTCATTACGCTGTGAATATAAATATCGATGCTGAATATTTAAATCGCTCTTCTACTTATTTAAAATCAATGATAGCTTATTGAAAGATAAAAAGTTCAATTATCAAAATAAAATGAAAGAGATTAAGAAAATTTAAATTCGAGTTAGAATTAATTGAAGGAAAACAAAGTATTACGAAAGTTATTGATTATTTTCTTAATTTTAATATACAATTTTTTAAATTATTAAAAATTTTTCAAAAACATTTTTCGTTTAGTATGCTTCAAAAATCATGTCTTTAATAACAGATGTTCTTAAACAAGAGAAAAGAGAAAGAAGTTATGCCTAGTCAGTCTGATACACTTAAAAATTATAAAACGTCTAATTTAGAAGTTGCTTTGCAAAGAAGATTGTTTGAAGGACACATTGATGTGAAAGTTTTATTAAAATTGCATGTAAATATTAATGAATAATTGGATGACTCTAAAACAAAAACCGCTTTCCATAGAGCAGAACAAATATTTTATTTCATTTCTCTCTTAGATCATATTGATAAACATAAAAACAGAAAATTCAAATAAATTTGAAAATGATATTTATAAAATTCTAAAAATTAATGAAGCTACAAAACAAAATAAAACTATGTATGTCTTGATTATGTATTAAATGCAAATATAGATAATTATTAAAAATGTAAAGATATTTAATCAAGCAAGTCCCATAGAAATTATTCAATTGAGAGCCAAATAAATAATGACAATAGGAAAATCATTCAAGTGTTTTAATAATCAACGAAATTATAACAGTTTAGCAAAGTTAAAATAAGATATTGTTTCATTCCATTTCAAGATGTAACAATCGATAATGAACCTTAGGAAACATTTTGTGATAAATTAGAAATTATTAAAGAGAAATAACTCTTGATCATGCTTTAAAATTATTTCAAGGAAAAAAAACGAAATTTGATTAGGAATTCAAAAGATTAAAAATGCTTTTTTGACACTGTGAAAAGTTATTTCGAAAGTATTTTGATGAGATTATCAACAACAAAAGAAAACTCGAATTAAACACATAATTAAAGAAACGAAAAAAAAGAATTTGTTAATAAATTGAATTTTATAAAAGAGACTATCCCAATTATCATTACTAGACTATCAATTGTATTTTATGACAACCTCATTGTATTCTAATTCTTGGAGTATTAATACTACTAGATATTGATGGAAAGACGAATTCACTTCCTTCTAATCAACCTACTGAGATTTTAACTGGACAAGAAAAATCTTGAGCCTGAGCTCTCTTAAGAGAATTTTTTAGTTTGATTGGTTATCAAATAACAGTATAAATAGTTTCAGACATTCTATCAAGAGAAAAACTATCTCCTACAAATATTAAACAAAATGAAAAAACAAAAATTAATTTTTTTGAACTAATAAAGTGGATATATTTCTTTTCACATCAATTTGGTGAAATGTATTATCCAGTAGTCAGAATTAAAAGGGTGGGTGTGAGTATGATTAAACAGACTACCAAAACTGACATTCACACTCTCAACTTGTCAAACTCTATCTACTCATTTATTAAAAAAACACAAGGAAAAAAATTTGCTTTAATTTCATATTATTCAGGCCTCGCTAGAAAATTTTATTTTTACCAAATATTTTGTATACATTAACAAAAGTAGAAAGGAATTATTCTAGTGTTAATTATATTTAATGTAGAAATATATATATGACAAATAGAAAATTATATCCGAAGACAAAATCTTGATAATTCGATATCGATTCTTCTATGAGGAAAACATTTTTGAACTAAACAAAAATATTACTTTTTCTTTATGTATTGGTTTTTTTTGTTTACATACCAATCGATTTAGATGTTTCTAAATTTTGTGTCCATTGTGAAGCATCAATACGATAAAAGTATCCTGATTGAATATTTGGTTGAACTAAAAATAAATAATAATTTGAATTAATATTATAGACAGTTCTCGAAGTTATAAATTTTATTATCTTATTAAACAAGAAATAATCATCTTCTTCATGTTGAGTTCTTTTCTTTTCAAGTAAAATACCAATGCTTCGTTTTCTTTTTTAATTCAATATTGTAACTGATTCTTATTCTTGGAAGATATATAAAAAGGAATATTGTATAGATAGTGATAAATGAGAAAAGAAAATCATTTATGAAATGTCCCACATAGAGAAGGAAAAATAATTTATAGGATAGAACCTTATTCTAATTTACAGAATAGTTTTTGACCAAAAAACAAAACACTAAACTAGATGATGTGTTTTCTTACAGATCCATAAAAATGGTATGCCTTTTCGTTTGATTAAAATTGGATGTTTTCTTTTCTACGCTTTTTTACATGCATACAGGTATGGAAGACTAAAAAATCCAACTTTACGAATATTAAATCAGAGATTATAGTCAGATACTTATTTGTTTTTGTCAATGACTTATTTCATAGCTATCGCTAATGATAATAAAACTAAATTGTACAGCGAACGATAATTTAAGAAGGTTTATAAATTCTGTGACCTTAATTCAGATTCAGAAATAAAAGGATAAGCTAAAACTCTTGTTAGCGCAGTTCATTTTGCGAATGAAATATGGAATTCGAATAAACTCCTTAGCCTCCCTTAAACTAACAGAAGATACTGAAATGAGCAATATGTTGTAGATTTTAGTTGTTTCTCAAGGCAATTAATCGTTGCAGTATAAATCTGTCTAATTTATTTCTGGACGTGGAACAGAAAATTTTCCTGTTTTTTTGGAGACGATGATGTAGCTGAAAAACTTCGACTTGCCAATTATACTCAGCATTCTCTTTAAGAATGTGTGAGTTCCACAAAACGAGATATATATATAGATTCTAAAATTGATGAAAATTTATTATTATATTAGAGACGTGCAGGAGTAGCTCATTCTAAATAGTAAAGGTTATACATATCTACATAGTTTCTCTTGAAAATACACTTACTAGATGTCCAAGGAAAATCATCTGATCGTCAACGATGCAAAGTTTGTAAATGAGGCATATGAGTGCTGAGAAAAGATACAAGATTCTCTCCAACGTAAATCGAGTCATTAGGATCATAATGACAACTAGGAATACTGAATTCAGCACATTGAACAGAGCTCAATAAACAATAAAAGACAATTAGAAATTCTCTAGAATTCATTGCCTCGAATAATTTGATACTTGCATTGACATAGAATGAAACTAGGCGCCTACAAAGCGCAAGCTATTCAATCTCGGTCAAACTCATTTAGGATCTGACTGAATCCAAGTCAAACTAATGCTAAGTCTAACAAAGTTCAATCCCGACCAAGTCTAAACTGTTCAGTCTAGGTTCAGCTCGATGCAAACCTACGATATAACGAATAACTAATATAAAGATGAAAATTATTTAAAACTTTTTTTTATTCTTTACATAATATCGAAGTCTTCACTAAAATACTATGGTCATTTTCTAATTATTCTTTTTGTTTTTAAATTTTTGTATTTTAGAATAATATTTCTTATTATCTTTTCTATCTTTATTTATCAATAAAAAAGAATAACAAGGCTTTATTTCATTTTTATTCTTGAAAACATATACACGATGATCGGTTTTCAATAATCCATGTGTCCAAATCAATTATGAAAGGAAAACTGTGTTTTGTTAAATTTCAAGTAAGACAAGAAATGTAATAGATACTTAAGTTGAACCGGCGTTGAAATGAAATGAGCAAATACTTTTGTTCCTACTTTATTTAGGTTCATTGTTTGTACTAACAACTTTCTAAAAAGATTAATTTCTTTATATATTTCAAGTAAAAAAAAATAAACTTATTCTAAAGAATATTTTCTAAAGACAAAATAAATAAATATAAGTGATACTTTATATAACATAATTATTTGTTTGATTTTTACAAAGAGTATTAAATATATTTCATGAAAATAAAAAAAATATTTCATTACAGTTGATCTTCGCTCAATACATATGTGTTGGAATGAAGACAGAGACGACTCTTGATAAGCTTCTGATAGTTTATCTTATCATAGCTTTCAAAATGCTTTTCCATGGATAGTCGTAACCTCCGTTTTAGAAATGATATATAAGATCTTTCAACATGGTCGTACGGTAATATGAATATGAATTGATTCTACTATGATTTATCAAAGAACTCATTTAGCAACAACAATCAATTTAAGTTTCAATTTTCGACTCTCAGAAACACTCCGATTCTATTTTCATGTGCGTGTGGGTTGTAGACTTAAATGGAGAAAACGTCAAAAGTCAGTAACAGTCATACCTATACTTTAAAGTGTATAAGTTAATATATGTGAGAACGTATCTATGGTCAGGAGCATAAATGTTGACTTTGAGAATCATAAACGGTATGTTTGAGACCAACAATGTAGAAGAAAATCATAAAGGGTAGGTTTCAATTCTATTGTTTCATCCTTAAGACTAAAAACTGATGAAGTTTTTCAGTTTGACATTCCTTGACTTCACGGCAAAGACTTCTGTTTTTTTTTTTATTGAAAGAAAATCTATGGAGTACAACGAATTCGATGAAAATAACAATAATCAATGAGATACGATGAATCGATCTAACTAAAATTTGATATTACTTATTATATGCTTAGCGTGCATTGAATAGTTTTGTATTATGTTTGAAGAAAATCCTAATCCTAATAATAAAATTCATTTGGTATGAGTTATTATTCTTAAAAAAAAATTAAGAACTGTTTATTAAAATTCATGCATACAATGAACAAATATATTTCGAACAGTTAACATTTATGTGTAAGATAATATTAATCAAGGTAAAATACACTAATACATATGAATCACATGATATAAGCAAAACTCCAAATCAAGTCTTGTCACATTTCGAAGTTGAATATCACTATCAACATCTCTATAACATTCTATATAATAAAAAAAAACAATGAATATATTTTCTCATAATAAAATACAAGTTTTTCTAAAATCTTTCGTGAATATAATTGCATATAAAGTATATATTGTTGGAAATATTTTGTAGGATGTGATTGTTCTTTTCGCTAAGCACATAATCATACTGTTCCTTTTTTTTCTATTAAACACAATCTGAAAGAACTCCTGAAAAATAGAAACAAAAATTATGTTACAATTATGGATGGGTTAGAATGAATTGTACTAAATGCTTTTATTTATTTTTTCGTTCATCTACTTTTGCTAAAAATATTCATCTAAACATTGAAAAGGATGCAAATCTGTTTAGTCATTAAACTGTAATTTGTGATTTTCGACTGACATTTAATAATTTTTAAAAGCTTTTCCGACAAAATCATGTAATTATTATAGTGAGTAGTGACAAATGTAGGCTATTTTAAGACTTAAAAAGAAACTATGATCTAGATTCATCAGGAAAACAGCTTTTTCTCTGTTTTCGTATGTTTTTCTTAGAAACTGTTCTTTTTTTTCACAAATCGGCAAAGAATAAAATCTTAACCTGTATAAAATTTAATATGAGAAATATTAGGATATATTTCATTTAGTCGCTCAAGAAATAAGTACGTAAAGAGATGGATGCAAACCAATCGAAATATCTTGAATATGTGGTCAAATAAAATATTTGTCTCAAAACTAAAAGAAAAAATCATATTAAAAAGTTATATATATTCTTGCAGAACAGATTATCTTACTGTAATTCATTCATAAAATCAAAATTGATGAAATTTCAAAGGAATTTATTATTTTTTCAATGTTCCTCGACAATAATTTACATATGAACATGAAGTTTAAATTTTTGGATGCGACTTAAATTATTAAGTATCCATTTCATATAGGCGAATTCGAAATCATTATGGGCGAAAACTTTTAAAGTCAAATAATGCAGTTTTGGTACCAAGAGTTAGTAGAAAAACAAAAAGACACAGGAAAACCATCATTTGAATAAATTGTTCCTATTAGAAATCAATTTTCTCTGATGTTGAGAATGTGGACGTAGACGAGAGTACAATGAATATCAAAGTACACGCATTATCACCCTAATCAAAAGATTGCGTTTGAAATTCTCTACAAAATCATACATGATTGGAACCAAAGATTGTTTTACACATGTGTTGAAAAAGTGAAGATTATGGATGTACAAAAAAAGCTGTAAAAATCCAATATGAAAATTTTTATGGATCAGCAAAATTTTATCATGATTTATCCGCGATAGTTTCATTAAAAACGATTTAATGCTAAACAAAAAATGATCAACAACACTATCTCTATAGAGTTGTTACACTGTTTTCGATCGTTCAGGCTCAGTTCAAACAAAACTGACTGTCTTGAAGATCAAATGGCATCTGCTCTTCACAAAATAGTTGTCAATAAGAAAACTAAGTATTGAAACAAAGTGTACATCGTTTGCTATCACATGAGAATCTTAGCTTTTCTTCCATATAAGAAGGTCAAAGAGTCGACTTAAAGTGGTCTGCTTAAAGAGTACGATAATGTCGCAAACTGAATGCTAGCGGAATTTGTTAATTTAATGTTCTGTAAAAAGACTAGAAAAAGAAACTAGTTTAAGATTTGTACTTGTTTTCAATGCAAAAAAACAATGGAGGAACTTGTGTTTAGAGAGAGTACAGAAGAAATATGAAACATACTAGGAGAACAATATATTTTGTACCATCAAATTTTAAATGATTTCAGTAAAGATGAAAAGTTAATCATAATGAATTCATCTCACCTTTTCAAATAAGTTTCCATTTGATTTTGTTAATGTTTCAATATCTGACTTGAATTGTAGTTCAAAATACATCAGTTGTTAAAAAGCAATTGACAATCGTTCAATGTTGGATATATATTCAATAAAATGTTCAAGAAAGCATGTATATGTAAGACAAATATATAAATAACGAATTGTCAAACAACAGAATTGAATTTGATCAGTCATTTCACTTGATAAAGGAATAGAAGATGGCATTAAACATTGATGAATATTAATAGGCAAATTATCATCAGAAATATTGAGCCGAATGTGTGTTAATTGACATTTATCAGAACAGCAATTGATATATCAACTATTTAAATCAACGAAAAAAACATGGTAAATAGAATATTTAATCTACTACTCTTATACATATAATTTATTTTTATTTTCAGAGACCTCACTTAATATCTCAGGTTTGCGGCACCACATATTTCAGAGATGCAATATTCTTTTAAAAATAGTTACTGTTCAAAAACGTCTTAATTCGAATATATAGAATCTCAAATTCTGAAACTGCATATATATTCAATGTTGAATATGTGATTCACTTACGTAGAAGCAGTTCAAAGACGAAATTCGAAAATGTGAGTTTCTTGGAAATCAAATATGTTGAGATTTATCACTAAATCAAGATGTAATATCCACAGGCAAAACAATCATTGCAATTAGAATGAAGAATCTGGAAAGATCCTCTCGTTAGCGTTTACAAATTGTTGGAAATATCCGCAAAAAAGAAATTCGTTCGAAACAGCGTGCCAAAGCACATTTGTTTTTTGTTATATTGCATTTACGTGATCTAGTGATACAGTGTTTGATACTATTCAAATCAATGAAAGTTATAGTAATTGAATGAAACTTGTATAACAAACTAAAAAAAAAACTTATTTTACTATTGCTACAAGTGTGAAATACTGAACCTCATCTATTTTTTCGACCTCTGATTGCTGAAATAATAATGTCCTACCACAATGTAGTTCAATCGAGACTAGACAATGTCGTTTTATCAAATATATCCATTGGATAAAATTTTCAAAGAAGTCTTACTTTATTTAATGCTGATCAATTAAAAAATTATATGTGTGGATCTCAGCTTTGTATAAATTTTATCTAAAGAAGTATACATCTAAGAGAATAGCTACAGTGATACGAGTATAAGCATATGAGTGTCGAAATTTAGTTATAAGAAGAAAGTATTCTCGAACTGATTGTTTGCGTTTTTAATGAAAAAATGGCCGTTCCAACACGTTTTACAAAGTGCCCTTAAATTCTAGCAAAAGCATGCGGGTTAGAATAAGAAGGCATTCAAACGTAATTTTTTCAACTTTTTTCTCGTCAGTAAATAAGAAACAATTGATAAAACTTATCTTGCTGTTACCTGGACCAGATAAATGTGATATGTCCATAATATCGTTGAGGTTTTCGTAAAAAGATTTGTTTAGAATCCCATAGAGTAACACCACATCTCATTTAGATCTAGATTTCTCTCTGATTCCTAATCTTGATTCTGGTAGTCGGTCAAAAAAAAGTTAGTTCCAGTTTCGATAAGCCTGTGTCAGACAGGTAATTTAAACACCTGTTGAAGAAGATTTCTATAAATAAAAAACTCTCAAATTTCATTGATTTATTCTATTTTTCAAATTAGATTAAAATTAGTTTCAAATCATAATTGATTTTCGACATTTTTTTCAAAAATTTAAGATTAGAAAAACAAAGAACTTGTTGATTATGATGAAAAAAATAAAAGAAATTGATAGCTAACATTATAACAATTTGAATTTGTTCCATCAAAATGACTATATTTTATACAAGACAGAAGAGACGGAGAATTACAAATTAATGGTTGTAAGATAAATGCAAGCTTTTTTTAAGATAAATCTGACTGATTAAAAATATTTCCAAATGTATCTATTGAAAATGTTGAATAAATAATACAATTAATACATCTATTTAATGATCAAAATGATATTAAGATTTTATCTCATGATAAATAGAAAAATATATTATGTAATCAACTCTATTAAATTAATGTAAAAGTGTTTTTTGTAGAACTTTCATATATTTTCGAAGAATATAATGAGTGTAAATTTTAAATTGAAAGTTTTCGACTCCTCTTTTCATTATAGATCTTAGCAACTATTGGGTTGTCAACTAATTTTTGTCGTTTTTTTCAAAAATTTT
>CAJNOP010000112.1:486163-515988 GCA_905250075.1 Rotaria sp. Silwood1
TTTTTTTTCCTTTGATGACTATGAGAAACATCTTGAAAGTATTGTTCAAGATTACATCTAATTCCAGATGCCATATTGATATTTTTTGATAGTATCCATTCAATGAGGTTAAAAAAAAGAAAACTGAAATGACCCACCAACACTATAGAATACCTGTACAAACTGCGAATCATATAGATACTCATGATTACCATATATTTAATTGTAAAATACAAGGATATTTACCTTGATATTTATTTGTAATGCATCTTATACAATTAAAAATCGAAGGAACCATAGATGCTCGTATGCAAAAAAAAAGGCAATACTTCAGCTGAAAACAATAAACACAGTTCAGAATGACTATTTGTATAATATTGGTTTGAAATTCTATTTTGGTTACAGTTTTGGTGATGTCTGGGAATGTTCGTAGTTTTTACATAGACTAGATTTTGCCTATAGTCATTAAATCGACTTTTCCGAAAAGCTAGAATTACCTAAAAGAATTATTATAACCAAAAACTTTTCTTTCAACAGAATCTGTTCTTTCTGAGTAGTCAATTTTCTTTGAGAAGTTACCAAGTATCAATTTCTATGAAACAATACGTACAATATCAGTCTAAAACTTGAAGACGTCAATATTGACAACGAGTCATGACGAAAATCGTATTGATTCAAACATATTGTTAAGACTTTCTTTCTGTGTATCTTTTCAGTATGTATCTTTTAATAATTTGTCGTGTCGAAATGCACACACAAATCAAAAATAAGAACTTTCGCAAAAAAAAAGAAGCGCAACAAGAAAAACAAAAAAAAAAAAAGAAAAATTTTCATACACATGAAGCATTATTTAAATAAAGAACACGTATTATTTAATTTATCTTGAACAATATTGAAAAACAACTATACAGAATATTTAACTAATAATACAATCTTTTTTCCTTCGACCATCATTTGATTTCTTATCTTTTTTATTTGATGTTATTGATTTTTTCATTAATGCTGGATTGATTGTATTTGTTCCATGACTACCACATTCATCAACATAACTTATTTTTGTTCCATAATTCATTGGTTTTCTAATACGATTTCCATGTATATCAAATTGATGATAAATTGAATTAAAATCATCTTGTTCATCATCATCATCGGACGATGATGATGAAGATGATCGACGTATTGTTGAAATATTTTTTTGTTTTGATCTATAACTTATTGTTGGTGAACGTTTATGAATTTTATCTTTATTATCATTATCATCATCAACAAAACGAACATGATGTTGTTTTGTAAATCTTGATGAACCATTTAATGAACGTGAACGTGGAAATTGTGATGATATTGTTGAATAAGTTGTTGATTTCGGTCGGGATATAGGATACATAATTTCATTTGAATCGAAATTTTTTAAACGATTTGATGGTTGTTCAACTAATGTTTCTTGTGATATTGTTGGATAAGTTTTTACTTTTGATTTTGATATTGATTTACGACTTAAATCAGGTAATGATGCACGTGATGATTTTGATGTTGAACAATTTGCAATTTCAAGTGTTGCACCATGACGATCAAGTTGTTCAAGATTTAAATCATTATAAAATTGTATTGGTTCACGTGAACGACTTCTTGTTATATTTAATTTTTGTTTTTCATGATGATCATTTGTTAATATTGAATTAGGAGATGATTGATATTGAAGAAATACTTGTGGTTGATGATTACGATTATAACGACGACTACCAGTACCATCAGATAAATAACCATTATTATAATCGCGTTTATATTTTTGAACACCAGCACCATCTGATGCATAACCTGTTTGTTCTTTTGTTCTTCGATTTGATATAATTTGTTGTTGTTGATTTGTAGTTTTAGGACGTGCTGGAATAATTCTAACATGTTGATTTGTATGTGTATATGATGTTGGTATAATATCAGGACTTTGATGAAATCTATTTTGTTGAATTAATTTTGTATTTAAACGATTATTTCGTTGTAATGCACATTCATTTGAACAAAATAATGCACCATAACGTGGAAAAAAACCACGATTATGAAGTGGTATACGACATGTATAACAATAAAAACAAGCATCAGTTGCATGCCAATGTTGAGATTCATGTGCCATTTGTGGTTGATCAGTTTCAATACGTTCACCACATGTATCACAATATTCAGCATACATTGTTTCAAAACAATTTAAACAATATGGTTGAGTTTGACGCATAACATATCGTTCACCACCTAGACGTTTTTTACAATTTGAACAACAAAAATGATCCATATGCCAACTATAACCTTCGGCTTCAGTACATTCATCGCCGAAGATGATCTAAATAGATGAAGAGAAAAAAAAAAGAACTTCATTTGTTGTTGTAGTCAACCAAACACATAAAGATATCATCATCAACTACACTGACAAATGCTCAATTGTCTATTGATTCAATATTGTATGATAAACAATATGTCTATTTTGACATCTATGAATTAATTCATAGAGTAAGTATGGGTATGATATATCAACAGTATGAAACATATAACAAAGTTGTCATCACTCACTACCTTACGTCGAAGTGGTAATGGTCTTCTTTCCATATGTATATATATATGTAAACGTAAATGTATAGTTAATACAAGTAAACTAATAATTTAACATTGTTTTTTGTGCATATGTATATATATATGTTCAATGTCTACGTCTATTTTTGTCGTGCCTATATTATTATCTCTAATGATTATCAAATCAATTATAGTTTCTTTTGAACGACAACTGTTCTCGTCTTTTTTTCTTATTGATTAAATATCATGTTTGCAGCTTTTGTTTTTTTTTAAAGTAATCATCAATACATACTTCATCACATGCTGTACATCGTGGTTTATATAATTCAGCATGATGTCGTCCACAATAAAGTTGACCATCTTTGTAAAAATATATTAAGTTAACAAGAAATTCTTTGCATTGTTTACAAGTAAAACATTGTGGATGCCAAAGACCAGTACGGCCGGCTCGTTCGGCAAATACACATATCGAACCTGAGTCAATCAATTTTTGACACTATAAAAAAAACAAAGTAAAAGAAAATTAATTACAATCTTTTTATATTCAACATATGTCTATTATTATAACTATTGAGATATCTCTCTTTGATTTTTACACTTAGTGCCATAGTAAATGGCAAATACACTTGTTGTTCACTACAATCAATGAACTTTACATTGTCTATACGTTCAAGACAATTAACTTGATGATGATGATTTTCTTCTATGATGCATATCTATTGGTCATAGTCATCTTTGTGCGATACCGCCACTCTGTAAGATTAACCGTTCTCGAAAGGTGATCGACATGAATACAATCTAATTTTTCAGTTAGTAAAAGTTGTTTAATCTGTATCGTCTCTAGATATTGAAATCATGTCTTCGATATGATTAATTTCTACGAAGATTTCACCTACGAATTCGTCAATCTTATATGTCAAACTTTGAAATATGATATATATTTAGTAAAGTGCTGTGAATTCATTCTTGTGTCGTAACTTGAACATATATTAATCTTTCATCGTAGTAAAATGAAAAAGAAAAAGAATGATATATATATATATATTCTTAAACTTACTCCACGACAGGGTATAGGTGATTGTGTCAATGGTAATTGTCTAGCAGAACCACGACCAAGTGCATTATGTCGTTGTTGTTCATTGAATATTCTTAATTCATTTTTTTCATCTTCATTTAATGAACGACAATATTTTGGATCAGAATCATGTGGAGGTAGTTGTTCTTCAAGCATTTTCTATTACATAAAAAAAACAACATCAAATATCCTATCAATAAATCTAATTACTGTTCGATATTTTTCACCAATCGAATTAAGAAATGGAACTTTATCTTCAGGAAAACATTTAAAAAATTGTCGAACCTATATTTAGAAAAATTATTAAAATTGAACTATGATAAATTATATATATATATATGCACTCACTTGTTCTGCTTTAAGACTTGGTGGACACCAAGCATATTCTTCCAAAGCACACCCAGAATCATCATCACTATTTGATAGACGAGAATGTTGTTGAAGCATTTTTGTATTTATCAAGATCAATTAAATATCAATACAAATTCTAGAAAGAACACAACAGCGTAATTCATCATGTCTGTGTATGTCTCGTTCATATACGATTGAAAAAGAAGAAGAAGAAAAGAAAAGGAGGAAAAGAGATTTATCTCTCTCATCTTTCATAAGACATGAGAACAAAACGAACGATTATGTATGGACTACTAAATCATCAAGATAACATGTTGAACTTTTTTTTTTTTTTTTTCGAGAAAAAAAAAAAGATGAAATAACAATTGTCATATAAAATAGGTGTTCGTCTAAGGTCAGAGATATACAAAGAGAAAATTTATTCTCTGACATATCAACGTCAAATTTCAAGAACAATTTGATGGTCATATTCTTTATTTATTTAACGTCAATATAAGAAAAAAGAAATGACAACAGATGTTAAGAAATTTTAAATAATTGGATAATTGACAGGCTCTACACATTGAATGCAATTAGACAAAAATTGTTTAAATAGTTTTATCATAAATGCATTGTTGAAAATGTAAATATAAACAAACAGCTTTTCTCTTCTTTTGTCTTTCACCTATCTCTTATAACTTGTTTAAAGTTATGATGCAATCATGCGAAGATGAGCAGATGATCTCTCTAAGGTATTTTCATTAGTTGACAAGTTCTTGATGAATAAAATAAATATACAATAGAAAAAAGAAACCTGAAAATAAATACATGATGAAAGATGCGTTAGTTTTTCTTACACTATGTACTTACTATGAAAAATGTTATTAGTGATGATCAAAGATTTTTCTCTTACTAGTTAGAAGCAATGAATGAATGAATGTACAGTATGCTGATTGGGAAACGAGCAAAAACAAGAAATGAGTAGCGGCAGTACAGAAAAAAAAGCACCTAATCAACAATAATCATACGGCATAGAAAACGCATATAAAAATATGCTTGCATGTATGTTCAGCTAGAAATCATACATAATGCAAACGGTTCATCATAGTTTTGCTTTTATTTTTAATCATTATTGATTAGAAAATTCGAAATCTATTCCTATTTCTTTTTCTTTTTTCTTGATATTTTCTTTACCTTTATATGCTGTTGTCATGCTGTGAATATTGATTTTTGATTCCGTTTTCTTTGTCTTTTGTTTTAATAGAAATACATGTGTCGTTCTTTTTCCGGATTCGTTCGTATGCAACTGTGAATATATGGATAGGAAACGAACTGGACGAACAAAAACGAACAAAGACACAATGTTGCTCGTTCAGCGACACCCGATTCGATCGTGTTGGTGGGGAAGAAAAATATATACGATGGTTCGCCTGCTATAGCTACTATATAAACAAAACGATGCTGGTTTGTTCGTTCGTTCGTTTGTTTCTTTCTATTCTTTTGCACCGTGTTCGCGTCGTGGTGGCGAATATTCAAAATTTGCGCCTTCGCTCATCAAATGTGTATGGCGAAACAGAAAGAGAGAGAAAATGTACGAGAGCATAAGTAAAAGAAACGAAAAGAAGCGAACAAGAGAAAGATTGTTCAACGAGTTATTGCTTGTGCAAACAGCTGTCGAAAGGCGTAGCGCCATGCTTTGATGTTTCTCCCACTCGACATTCGAGCGTGAACATTTTTTTTCATCTCCACCCCTTCTGGTCATCAGATCTATTAAATGAATGAAGAAGTGTGACATATCGAAACAAAAACGCAAAACGGACACTTATTCGAGAAAAAAGAAAAGCATTTGACTCTTTATAGGTTGAAAGAGTATGTCTTGTTTTTCTTTACTCAAGTATAGTATACTAGATCAAGAGGTCGGTTACGTGTCAATCTACATGTAGACATGTGTCAACAAGAACCTATTCTTGTATTTACATCTAAAAAAAAAAGTGTGAACTGGTATATAGAATGATTCTGATATGTATTGAATTCTTTTACCTTTTGGAAGAATTTATGATATGAAAAGAACAAGAAATATAGATAGATGTTCTTGAATATAATACTTTATGTTTGTCTTTAAAAAACAAAAAAAACTTGATATCTAACTAGAAAAACAAAGAAGTTGAAGTATTTGTAATAAGAAATTCGATTGTGATCATACAATTAGCATTAACAAAACTAGTTAGTTGTTCTTCTTCATTGCTAATCATTTACATAAGCTTTCATGCATTTCAATGACTCGAAGCTAGATGCTTATCAAAAATATTCATTGATTGTATTCATCACCTTGATATTTGCTATTCATGTAAAATATACATAAAAGAGAAAATGCCTTTAAGAAGCCATATACAATCATCACAATCAGAGAGGCAAATATGGAACATTCACCGCTCTTACATTCAATCGAACATTAAATGCAATATTCTATAAAAAAAGAAGAAAGCTAGGAGCAACATTTGAGTTCATTGGAAACGTTTTTTTTTTTTTTATAATTCAAATGTAAAATAATCTGCAAGTTTCATTCAGTAATAAAACAGCGTTATAAGAATAAGATTTACATGTAGGCACATTGAATTGCAAAACTGTTCATTTTTTTTTAGAAAGATTTTCTTTTGTCAGTTGACTTCATCAAGAAAAAAAGTATCAATTAAATTTCTGATTGGTAAAAAAAAATACTATTAGAGCTATAATCATGACACCATCGAGTGGATATTTTCGGTACATCAAAGTAGCCATTTTTCACTCATGTTGACTTGATCAAACTTGAGTCGATCATCATTGTATTTTATTCAATATATGATTCTCTATCTTTTAGTATAATTTGTAAAAGAAGTTTGACTGATTCGTTGAGATGAAAACATACGCAAATTTTAGAGAACATATTTTTTTAGATGTGTCTCATATGAATATGATAGGGGCATAAAGTCGCTATTGACTAATTTTTGAATGAAAGGATATTCAATGCTAAAAATTTGGCTTTGCAGACGTCAGACATCGATGCATTAAATGTACAAAAAAAAATAAAATTTTCCTTTATTAACTGTCTCGTATATTAGCATGATACTCGATGGCGTCATAATTTCTCTGTTTGTATTGTGAATTAATATCATATAGTGTCTGGTAAAGTATGCATGACTTCTGAGTTGTTTCAACAGCAAATAATTGTGTTTTCATATGCCAGACCTTCATTGGTCCACATCCATTGGATACTTGATCAAAATCAAGCTCGAAACTGTCAATACTGGATCTGAGATTTTAGGAAAGGAAAGCGATCATAGTCGTAAAATCTGTTTTGAAGTCCATTAGAGATCGTATAAGTTCGTGTCTGAACGTTTTCTACTGACAAAAAAAAACGAAAAATATTTCGAAAAGAAGGGGCAGTTACCAGCAGTGAAGAGTTCTTCGAGTGTGGATCTGAGACCAAGCCGATGGTCTCCATCCTGGTGTTCTCCTCTGAATCCATCACTGAGATACTTGATGAATTTGGATTTGTGCGTCTTTCTTTCAAATCAAATATGACGAGATTCTCTACTTGTATTATTTGGTAACTATCATCTTTCATGATAATGTAAAAAGAATGAAACAACAACCAGAAGACATATTCGATTTCCAGACTATCAATAGGGTGTGGAGGCAAGAATCGAAAGCACTTGTAATGTTTGAGAGAATTTCTATAATGAATATATGATTAATGCCTGTTATATTTCTTTAATATGAAATAAATTTTATATAACTTCAACGACAAAAAATGAATTTTATTTTATTTCAATATATAATACATAATATCTAAATATACGACACAATTGTGCTATATTTCATTTTTCTTTTTCAAACAAAACAAAAGCAAGTCACAAAAACATTTCTGACAAACGAACCGGAAGAAAAAACAAACCGTTGATAATAGAAATAGCACAATGATAATTAATATTATAAAGTGGCAAAAAAAAAAAAGAACAATCACAATCACAATCATTTCCCGTTATTTTTTCGATTTAATATTTTTTTTTTCTTTTTTGTATATAAAAAAGAATGTTTTTTTTTTATATGTAATTTGGACCACTATTTTCTCGAGCATAATCCGAAACTGGATTTCCATCAATATCAACTGTTTCAATTTTTGTTCCACCACTTTTATAAACAATTTCACTTTTCGTTCGAATTTTAATTGTACCAACATGATCTTCAAGAAATTCATTTACTGCTTCCGATATTGTTCGATCAGGTCGACAATTCTAAATTAAATATTCAATTTAATTTATTGAAATTTTTTTGTTTTTTTATATTAATTGTTATAACCTTTGGTTTTTCACGATGTGTATTTACCGCTTCAGTTCCTAATGGTATACATTCCATTAAACAACCGTAAGCCATTGGTGTTAATTTAATCACTGTATGTAATGGTACTTTTGTATATGGAAGATCATCTTAAGAATAATTCAATAAAATAATATTAAATTTATATTATCAAAATACATACCAGCATCTTTATTAAGAAAATAAGCAAGAATACAGCGTGCAACAGCTTGATGACACACAACAAGAACATTTTCAGCTCGTTCTAATTCCATTATAACTGGTTCCAGACGTGCAACAAGATCTTGATAAGACTAAAATTAAACGAACATTATTCAAAATTATCTTATCATTCCTACAAGAAGAAATTAACATATTGTAATAAACTTTAGTCCAAGGGGGAAAAGGCGGATTTTCAGACTTTTGAATCCCAATAAAAATCCGAGAAATCCCAAAAATCTTATGAGAATCCGAAAATCCCATGAGAATCCCAAAAATCCCACATAATCCCAAAAATCTCATAAAAATCCCAAAAATCTCATGAAAATCCCAAAAATCCCATGTGAATCCTAGAGTTAAGATTGAAATGATTAGGATTTTATGATTGTTTTATAGGACAACAATACACGAATAAGTGCAATCCTGCTATTATCCGACTTTTTCTTATAAAAATAGTGTTCATTCAATCTCCTCGTGTTTTAAAACTTATAGTTCCATAAACACAGTATACCGAATAGTAGCACTATTCCATCAAAATGAAATCTAATATCAGATATGTGCTTAGGCTATTGTTGATAAATAAAATTGAACGATTGATGTATTTCTCTGTGTGCTCCATTATTTATCGAGGGTGTGGTACTCGAATAAAGACACTGGTGATGTTAATTCATCGACAAAGGTTAAAAATACTAATGTTCTATACCACCAAGAGTGCTTGAGTGTTCCAGCTGGAAAATCAAGAAACGCCAAGAGTTATATTTTTCTTTAGATGCATCCTTCAAAAGAGGATATACTGAAGCGCATTCAAGGATCACATTATCGTCAATGAACATTTCCATATGTAAATAAATTATATTGAAGAAGCTGTTTATGACTTTGTGAGACTTGAATCATTTTTAAAGAAATCTTTTTAAAAAACTAGAAAATTGTAGAACAACATCTGCAATATTTAAATCTTCTTTCGAAAGTTTATAGTGATTTATGTATGACAATACAGAAATATAGGCTTTATTCAAATAGAGGACATAAAATACATTCTACAGATATGATTTATGGAATCGAGAATGATAATTACAATATTAGAATTATAAATCTAACCAGGTGTTTGTATCGAAAAATAATTCGTTATTTCCAGATGTTAATATAAGGTCTAGTGAGTCTATACTCAATTGTCAAGAAATTTTCACAATAAGATCGCTAAAAGAAACATGTCATTTGAAGGTATGCAAACTTTAATGATATGATCAAAACACACACGAGCAGTTCGACATACTTTGACTCACTATGCAGATGTGTTCATATTCAACATACGGAATGAATTGAGAATTTATCTGGGAGTAGCTGACCTCTATATTCTCCAACGCCAATTTACCCATCAATTCTTTTTCAGAGTGAACTCGAAATATTTGAATAAAATTATTTTCTATCTCAATATTTTCAAAATTAAAATTATTTCAATGAGATGTTGATGATATTTCTCTTTATTCTGAATCTAATATTTATAAATGTCTCTTCAGAACCTTTCTTTTGACACTTCCATCTAACCGGCTGATACTCAAGCAGACAAATATTTTCAAAAATGCGTTTAAACGCATGAACAAGTGCTATTAAAACAGAAAAAGTAGATGTTTTTTGCTCACAATCGTGGTCCTCGACTGTGAGCGAAAAACACCAATTTTTCCCCCTCTTTGTGCGTTTACACGCATTTTCAGCGAGAACACGATTGTAAAAGCGTATAAACGCATAAAAAGAACACTAAACGCAGTTGTCTTCTTCATAATTGTAAATCACCATCATGATTATGATAATAGCTAATGAAACTGAAAAAGACAACTGCGTTTAGTGTTCTTTTTATGCGTTTATACGCTTTTACAATCGTGTTCTCGCTGAAAATGCGTTTAAACGCATAAAGAGGGGAAAAAATGGATGTTTTTTGCTCACAGTCGGGAACCATGATTGTGAGCAAAAAAACGTCTACTTTTCATATTTTAATAGCACTTTTTCATGCATTTAAACACATTTTTGAAAATATTTGTCTGCTTGAGTATACTTTCGTTTTTACGACGCAGATTTTTACAAAGTGCTTGAAAAAGACGCTGGATCAGCCGAAGCTAAATTGCTAGAAGCTCAAGGAATTTGAAGCGTATATTCGTTTCTCAATATGGAACATGTATTTGCTATTCTTTCGATTTCATGCTCGGCCCTAAACGACATTAAAAGACTTGTTTGCTTTGAAGCCGATGATCATAGTTACACAGTAAAAACAGGTTGTCGTGGTAGTATTCGATACTTTTATCAACTTTTCTATCAAAAACACGACGAACGTCTTAAAGAACATACATTAAAATCTAAATGATTAAAACCATCACCACCCGTGAACAACAATCATGTTCTTCAAGATATTTTTCAAGAGTTTTCTGAAATTGTCTTACTATCAACTGTTCCTGAAGTAAATGGGAAAGGCGGATTTGCGGGGTTGCCAATCCATGAAGAGTCCCAAAAACTCCAGAAAATCTCCAAATCCATCAGCAATGTCCTGTCATAAATGAAGGAATTTCGAGCTGAAATTTTCATCGTATGTAGATCTTGCAGTCCTTAAAATATCCTAAAAGTTTCATTACAAACAGATATTTCCTTCTCAAGATAATCAATTTCCAAGAAAAGTGGATTTTCTGACCGAGGTGTGAAATATGAGTATTTCTTGCGACCACATTATCTTCAGAAGAAAACATCAATTTTCGCTGAAACTTCTAGAATATTTTAAGAATCACGAGGCCTAAATATGGCAAAAATTCCAGCTCGAAATTCCTCTATTTTCAACAGGGCACTGGTGGTGGATTTTGGGATTATCGATATCCGAAAAATCCCAAAAAATCCCAAAAATCTCAAAAATCCCAAAAAAAATCCCAAAAATCCCAAACAAATCCGAAAATCCAAAATCCGCCTTTTCCCCCTTGCTTTAGTCTCTATCTATTGTTAATATACTTCTATTAAGAAGCCTATACTTCACAAATATATTGCAAAAAATTTTCTTTTTATATTACCTCTCCACCAGGATAACGATAATAATATTTTTTTTGATCACGAGAAGCAAATTCTTCTGGAAAACGTTGTGCTATTTCTAAATATGTTAAACCTTCACATATACCCTAAATAAAGTAAATAGAAATTAAAACTTCTCTATATTAAAAAATATCTACCGCATTTATTTCATTCAAAGCTTTCCATTGTTCTTTTGGTGCATTTATTTTAGCAGCTGTTTGAATAGTTCGTTGCAGTTGACTTGTCCAAACAATTAAATCCGGAATATTTTCTATACAAAAAAATAAAACATAGAAAATGATATTCATCTTACTTCAAATTATTTACCATTAGTTACATATTCTGCAAGTGCATCAGCATACTAGAAAATACAAAATAGATATTAAAAAATAAAAATAAAAACTGTTTATGCAATTGTCGTAGAATCCAAAAATAATACACAATGTCCTTAATCATTTAGAAGTGCAATTAAGAAGTAGTTCATGTATTAAAACGAAACGTCATTTATACAAGGTTTGTGATGGTATCTAACTAGTATCTAACATGGTGTTTGAAGGAGAAAGGTAGCAGTCCAAATTTCACCCTTATACTTCAATACTTAAGTTTCACAAAAATAAATTAAATATGATTTATACCAATCTTCCATTAACTGATAATGGTGAATCACCACCAATACGTTGTTGAACATTTAATTCTGATTCACCGTGCTAAAAACAAATAAAAAAATTAATAATTTTACGATGAAAATCAAATTTTATTTTTATTTACTCGAGTTAAATAGATTGTTCTTGGTGTTACATGAATATTCATGAGAAAATAAACGACACGACTTTGAATATGACCTAGAACATAGAAATAGATTTCAATTTTTTTATTTAAAACTAATATTTACCTCCAATTTTATGAACAAGAAAACGTTCACCACAATTAAAAATTTTAATAAATGAAAATTGTTTTTCATCAGTTTTATCATCAATTGATTCATAACGTTTTTGATATTGTTCAATACGTAAAAGAAAATCTGCTACAGCTTCTTCTTGTGTAACATCTTTATAATCAGGACTTTTTAATTTTACTTCCTTAAAAATAAAATTGCGTTTTATTTATTCCCTTTTTTTTTTATTTTATATTTTTTTCTAAAACATACTTTAATATTCGATTCAATTATTTCCGATGAATCGCATATTGATTCAACAAAAAATACCCGAAAGCAATATGTTTGCGTACAGTATTCATGAATAGCTCGACGTCGTTCACGTGTAATATTTGTTGCATCAAAAATCGCTACTTCACCTTCTTCAGAAAGGTAAGTGCATGCATCTTCTAGTGCTTTTTGTGCACATTGACTAGAAGCATTAAAACATATCGTTTTCTTTCGTTTTTTTTTTATTGCAAATGTATCAATAGAATATATACTTTAATACAGCTACGGCTTCAGCATTATCTGGATCAAAGAAATTTTTATCAGCATGTATTTTAACTGCACGACGATATTCACCAACATTAAAAACTAAAAGAAAAATTTTCAATGAAACTTATTTTTCTATTACAAATTTTATTAGCGAAAGAAAGAGAATTCAAAAACTAAAACTAATCGATTTCATTTTAATGATTACATGTAAAAGAATTTAATCTTTACAGAATTTTCAAAAATAATGATTTAAAATAAATATCGATTGATACATTATGAAGCTTATAGTCATTACTTCTTTATTTTATCTATACAATGTGACAGATGCATTATCTAAACCTCTAACTAGATGTAAGGATGTCTACTTAACTATTGAGTTTTATTAAAATAATTCTGAAGTGTTTTTGTTCATTTGTATTAATATCTTCAATGATTCTCATGATTTTTGTAATTATTAAATAATATTGATGAATGTTAATATTTTTATTTCATCTCAAATTTAGTGTATGATCTTTAGATTTTATTTTATTATATTATATTATTGAATATTTTATTGATTTACCTTTTGTTTTAATACCAATCCAATGTAAATAACGAGCCAATTTTCGTGATATATAGGTCTTTAGATAAATAAATATGAAAATAATTTTCATCATCAATTAAGAAATTTTACTTTTCCTCGAGCTGGTAATCCAGCCATAGCCTTGATTAAAAAAAAAACAGAGTGTCAAATAAAGAAAAAAAAGCAATATAATAGGTAGTTTTAACATACAATAACAGTTGGTGTTCGAACAAGACGATCTCGACATGCTAAAACAATCAAAAAAATAAAAAATAAAATATTAAATTGTTTGTTTTTGAACTAAATACACTTGAAAAACTGTTATTTGTGGTAGAAATAGATAGTTATATATAACATATTTCTTCTCACCTTGATTCAGCTGTCGTCGAATGGTTAAAGGACTATTCGGATCAACAAATGAACGACATTTTCTCCAAGTATTTATATCAATTTTTGCTGTATTTTCTGTTGAATTCGTAGTAGTTGTTTCTTCTTGTTTATTATTATTGTCTGATGGTTTCAACATAGCTCACTTTTTTCAACGTATAAAAAACACACTTTGCAAACGTTCTATTTTTATTATATGAAAAGAAAAAGGTATCGCCAGATGAGATTGTCTCACTATTTAGTGATAATGTGGCAATAGTGGCGATCGGAAAAAGAAAAACAAGTGCCGTTTTTTCTTCTTTCGTTCTTGTTTTTTTTCTCCTCGAACAAAGTGTAGCGTAAAAAAAATTGACATTTTCATTTTTATCGTACGTGTCATGTACTAAAAGACTGCAGAATTTATTTTGAAATGAAATAAAACAGTGAGGGATCATGAATGTTTTATTTTTTGCCAAATATAGCCCTTACGATTGGGCATACAATTTTATGTTTGTCTTTTTTCCTTTTCCTAGGAAGAGTGAAGATTTAGTAAATAAACTGCTAAAATTCTATTGTTCGTATACTAAAATCAATGCGTTCTATGCTTTCTTTTTTTTCTCATCTCTATAGTAACTGTAGTATGAAGTTTTAAAGAAGTGTCTAAACTATAAACTCAACAGAATGAAACAATGAAAATATATATGTCTCCAACAATAGTCGTCATTTGGTTTTATTCACTGAATGAGTAAATATCATGATAGAAAAAGAAATACATGTGATACGCACAAGTGCACATGAATAACAACGTCATTAATTTGTATATTAATATTTCTTCTCTGTTTGTCAATTTTAGACACACGAAGATAAGAAAAATACAACAAATCATTCATTTGAAATACGACTTTGTATTTCAGTTATGGAAGATATTTGGTTAGCAATCGCACGATAAGCAAGAAAATATTACCTACCCATTTATTGTATTTAGCTGTCTCAAAACACAACATGTATGAGCATAAATAGTGACAAAATTTTGGAGTATAAGACAAGAGATTAATAAAATATAGCCTTAATACATATGTAAATATAAAAATATTGGAAATAGCAGCGATCAAAAATCATTTATATAATTAC
Organism: Rotaria sp. Silwood1; assembly: GCA_905250075.1. Taxonomy (NCBI): domain Eukaryota; kingdom Metazoa; phylum Rotifera; class Eurotatoria; order Philodinida; family Philodinidae; genus Rotaria; species Rotaria sp. Silwood1. The sequence continues at coordinate 501,173 of CAJNOP010000112.1, forward strand.
CTTTTGAAGGTATGGGTACATTCTCAAAGGTTGCTGGTCGATTGACAAGCGATGATGATGATGATATGAGACCGCCATTTCTAAATCAAATACAAATCAAGTTTTTATTAATGTTCTTGAAGTTTCTTAAAATATTTTTCAAATGCCAGAGAGAGTTTCTTGGAATTCGATGAAAAGAAATATAGTTATCGGTTCTGTTTTCATTATTCATATCAAGAACTTACTAACGGATTTACCTTTGATTAGATAAGCTATAGAAAAAAAAATCAATTTCTATCATGACTCTGACGAAAGTCTACAAGATATAATCAATGACAACAAGCTATAGATTTCATTTTGATTTCATCAGATTTTAAATATCAGTTAAGCATAATTTAAAAATAGGGATAAACTTTATAAGTACATTGTTTCACTTCTGCAATAATCGAAAGTATTTGTCGATCATAATCTATTGAGATTATTACTATTGGAAAAGGCGATTAAAACATAAATAGATGTTTGGATATTTACTACATTCTTTATCATCAATCATAACTACTTTTCTAAAGTCTATTGGATAAACTTTGTAATCGAATACGAAACTTTTTCATTCTCAAAAATATTTCGGTAACATGTCCTAAGAAATTCATCTGTGAATAAGTCTTTATTTTCTAAATCATTTAAAAACATGCATTCAAAAACCAAAATAAAATTTGCGCATATGTCAGTATTTATTTCAAATAGATTTGTACAAAATTAAAATAATACAATTCAATATCTTAATTCAGTCTAATGCGAAATGACTGAGTAAGTCACAGTCTCTACAATATCCATGCATATGAGACAATATTCTGCTGATAACACACGACAAAACAGCAAATATCAATATAACATGCTGAATGAAAAAAAAAAGCCATAGCCATTATCACCTGGCAAAGGTTACCAAGCACAAATCTCGTGATATTAGAATGAAAAACATAATCATACACTTACAGCATCATTTTAATAACTTGCTGGTTTTCTTTTTGTATTTTGTTTGCTTAAAATAATAATCTGAATTGAAGAGAGTTAATCGATCGTATTAAAATATTGTTCGTTTTCTTTTTTTTTTTTTGTCAAAAAGTTTGTTAAAAATAAAAAAAAAAAGAAACGTATACAAGTCGTAAGAGTATTTATTCTTTTTTTTTTTCGTGACGATTGACATGTATATAATTTATTTACATACGTTGGTGGTGTGGAAAGAAAAAGACAGAAAATAAATTCATATATATATGTATAATAAGACGCATTGAAAGAAAAAGCTACCGTACAATGAGAGAAGCAAAGATCACACTAGTAATATTGTTTTTTTGTTTTTAATTATTTTGTGCTTACGAATTTACGTTGGCACTGTTCTTGAATATATGTGTTTGTTAAGAAGAAAGAAAAAGAAAACATTCTCAAAGTTTTACATGCATTAAATGTGATTCACTACTAGTTCCAGATGGATTCTTTTTATACGATGTTGAATGTTCAATATCATCTGATGTTGATGAATTAAATTGTTCAACAAGATCTTTTGCTAATGCAAGAATTGCTTCATCATTACGATGAAATTTTGTTTGAATTAATTCCTTTTGTTGTACAACATCGTATGTCACCAAATATACTAAAAAGATAAATAGAGAAAATAAATATTTTCATGATATATGACATTTTTAAATTGTTTTCTTTTTTTTTTTGCTTATGAAGTAAAAATTAATTCGATCAGATTTTAATGTAGTTGTATAAGACTGTTAGTTTTTCATTGCCCTATCAAGAGGAAATATATATAAATGTGTACGTGTACTCAAAGCGATCGTTTGTAATTCCGACTTAATAGTAATATCGAAACCATCGGGACTAGAAAGCGGAAAAAAAACAAAGCAACAACAGAAATAAAGTTTAATCTATGCTAAATCGATTGTGACTATATTTATTGAACTAAATTTCGATCATGAAAAAAAATATTCAAGAAGTATTTTTATAAAATACGATGATTAATTGTTGTTGAATGATGAAGGAGAAAAATTCGATCTTGTCTGTTTCATAGACTTAAGATAAAATTTTTTTAGTCGAAATCTTAAGATTTATACGGTTTTAACCAGTCGACTACATTCGTTAGTTAAATCATATGAATAGTTTTATTTGACCTTGAAGTCTTCAATAATTTAATTAAGCAACAAAAAAAAATACGAACTAAATTAATCGTGAACTTAAGATTGATAAGAATAGAAAATAAGTATGAGATAATAGAGATGGGATTGGTTCGGCTGTATTTGAAATCGAAACGATCGAGTTTTTAAAAAGTTCAAATCGATCTCGGTTCGATCTGAAAACGATCATGTCTCTATGATATAAATACAACAAGATACATCTGTTCTATCTCAGCGTATTATAAAAGAAAAACCTTACGGATTAGAATATCGACCTATCATTTACTTATTCTCTCGTCATCTGACATATTAGCTTTTATTTAATATAGAAAGTCATAAATCGATCAACATTCTCTCTAAATCTTTGTGGCGTAACCAGAAAAAAGTCGTAGGAGAAACAAGAATGCCTTGATTTACGATATAAGGTATTGCCTAATGACAGATTCAATAGCTCGATATCTTCCCTACAACTAATACTAGCTGCACTTCTAAACAGAAGATGAGTCTGAGATAGAGTTCTTACGCTCCATTGCTTGAACTCTCTATGCAAATCATGGCTGTGTAGTCAAGAATTTTCCGAAGGTGGTATACATCAACAGAAAAATAATTATTCGTTTAGAGAAGTTTTTCTTTTATTTATACCCTCTTCGAGGTGTTTCTTTAGTCAAGGAAGATTCATAGACACTCTCGTCCCTGACATACACTAACTAATCACACGAGCGAGTATATATCATAACGTAATCAACATGCTATCGAACGAATAATCAGAAACTAGCAGACGCTACTGACTTGTCCAAGGACATTTCATGGCTGTTGATGTCAAGGTTTGGATACAGTACCTTGTTGACGTGTGTCAAACAATCTAAACACTTAACTATGACAGTAAGTTGTAGGCGAGAAGAACTTAAACTCTTGCCTGTGTCTATAATAGGGCGAAGACCTTCTGATAATACTCCTACAAGAAGCTAAAGCTTCCTTCTAAACAACACTTATTCATTTTATTGAAGAAGCTCTAGTTTCAAACCAATACTTATGTTACTATTAAATCTTTTCTTTTAAAACAAAAGAAAAAAACAAACTATGTTTTGTATTATGATTCATACGATAATATTTAAATTTCCAATCAAATTTGAAAATAGTCTTTTCATCTTACCAGGATCATAATGTAAATTATCATACAAAAGAAAAACTCGATAAGGAAAATGTCGATCTTCACCAAAATAATCAATACGTCCTCCACATTCGGTATTAATAACACATATTTCAGTTTCATATTCTTGTGTTAATATAGCTAATTCAATTCCACCACCCCATGAATCATCTTAAAAATTTAATATAAATATAGATTAATACAAAAAACAAAAGAAATCATCTTCTTTTTTGTTTTTGTTCCTTACCTCTTCGAATCCATTTTGAATATTCCAAATTTGTTCGTCCTAACATAGCTTCGGAATAAGTTATTTGATCTGATTCTATTTTTGATGCAACTAAATTACGTAAATATTTATTTGATGCTAAATCTAATTTTCCTGAATGTAAAACAAAATAAATCGATGAAAAAAGACAACTATTATCAGCTGGCACAGAAAATCTTATAAGTTGTCCAATAAGAGATTTTTTTGTTGATAAATTATTTGTTGTTTTTGCTTGAATTAAAGATGATGATGATGATGATGATGATGATGATTCTTCTGGATTAAGTGATGATGATGCGGTTGAATGAAAACAATCTGAATTATTTAATGAACTTGCGGTATGATCATCATTAGTTGATACATCATCATTATCTTCTTGTTGACAAAGTATTAATTCAGTTAAATCAATATAAAGTTCTTCATTACTTGATAAACCATATTTATCAAATGTTATTGATGCATCATAATGTGTATTATTATAATTATTATTTATCGGATAAAGTAATGAATAACCATTAGATCCATTTCGATAAATTGATATATGTAATAATTGATCAACTGTTAAATGTAAATCATGTGCAATTTGTTTTAATAAATCAATAATACGATATCGAGCAGCAATTTGCATACGATGATATTTATTTGGTTTAAGACGAATAAGAATTCGTAATAAAGGACCAGCCATTTTTTCTTTTTAATTAAAGTTAATATTCAATTAAATAAATCTAAAATAAGATACGTGATGCTATGTCTTGTGATGCACGCGCTTATTTATATTAAAAGACGACGTTTGTTGTTTATTATTTGATCGTTCGATATATAGATTTTTATTAGTCATTAATAACCAATTAAATTTTATTTATTAACCACTGAAATGTTAAGTTAATTTATATCTTATTCATATCTTTCTTAAACATTTTAGTTTATTAATTTTTTAAATTATATTTTATAAACGACTACTTTGCTTCTTATACTATCCCGTATGAAGAAGATGTCACTAAAACCAAGAAAAAATATATATCTTCTTTTGATTTAAAGATCCAAACTAGTGATGGCGCCACACATGGGCTTAGAAGTTTTATAGAACAAAAAAGGATTATCTTTCATTAATAGATTTTGTCGAATAGCTGACAAAATATTTAGTCCTAGTTTTACGCTTAGTAATACATTTACTAGCGAAAAATTTTATATCATATTGTAGTATTGTCAATACTCTAGGGACATCTTGCTCGATCTGCATGACGTCTAATATTCTTCCTCGTAAAGATTTATTAGTTTTCTTTTCTGTTAATTTTGCACACTTATATATTCGACAACTTTGTTGTTTATGAAAAAAAAGTATTCATTTTACGATCGAGATTGTAACAACAATTAATTTTTGCATACACTTTTAGAACACACGATCTGTTAGAATATGACATTTGACGTTAGTCTTATACGACTATAAAAGATATTATTCCCAATGAAAAAATTGTTGATCTCGGTTCCGATCGTGGCGAAATCAGAACCATATCTAGTTTCGAAAGAGAAAGATAGCATTTCAGAGATTTTTCATAATTATAAAAGAGCATTCAAAAAATCCGTTTAAATATCACAAAATTTCAACAAACAAATTGTGACCGTTTTTTGGTATCATACAAAGGCTATTGAAATACTTGTAATCGGAATCAAAAACAATTATTTTCTTCGAATATATATCATTTCCAGAAACATTAGTAATAATTATAAGCGCTATAAAAAAACAAGGGCTTCAAAAATAACTTGCGAAAATATGGTTCTCAAAGATGAACATAACCAAGAATTTTCTTTGAAAAATCAATTCTTGAAAGACGTTCAAGTAATCGTGAATAGTATTAGGTATTTGATTTAATTTTAATATTAATTATGAACGTGTAATAGTTAAATTTTGGATTTATCATAAAAATAATAAAATTTTCTTTTGTTAAGTTATCTATTATGATGTTTTTAATAAAGTTGTCAGCTTCATTGCATAGAAATACATATGATTTATTCAGTCTACAAACAAGAAGCATTCTTGATGAATTTGAAAATTCGAAAAGATTTCCACTACGCTTCGACTTTTGAAAATTTAGGACACTTTGGTGTAAAATTTTTGCAGTGCCAATAGAATAGACATGAATACTTTTGATTTTAATTGTACAAATTTTTAAAAAAAAGTAAATCTCTTCAATTCAAAATTTTATTGCTGGATACAGACTTTTCAATTCGTTTTTTAAATTACCAGTTTCGCAGTTTAACAAATATCATCATCGTAAGATATGTAATAGTTGACTTGAAATTTTCTGATAATATTCAAATATAAACACAAAGTAGTGTTTAAATCAAGACTATATGCAGTTTACAGATTCAAATGAGCTATGAATCACTTGAAAAGGGTTTGTGTTCTTATTTTATTGTTGCGAAAGTATTACAATTTTACCATATTTTTTTAATGATTGCTGTAGTTTCTCTCACAAACTTCGATTTTCGAATTTTGACTGGACAGTTTGCAGAGAGACTGATTTTAATGAGAATAGTTTATAATGAAATTTTCTGGTCTTTTGATTAGTTCCTTTTCTGAAATAAGAAAATTCGATTTCCTGATGTATTATATGAGCGATATATAAAAGATACACTATCATAATAATTATATTGTAGGGTAGAAACAACGACAAGGTCTGAAGCATTCATAAAAGTCTATTGTTATTAAGGCCTATTTCTATGCAAAGTGTGAAGTCGTAATTCGAAAGTCAATTTTTCTAATTCTATAGAGAGAGAGAGAGGACGATTTCTTTTTAAAAAATACTATAAAATTGCAGTGTCTTCGCAGTAAACCTATTTTTAGTTATATACATATATCAGTCATTTCAGCCAAAACGGGACATATTCACTTTTTATTTGATGTTGTTTCTGAAATTTTTAGAAAGACCGAAATTTAAAAACCTTCATCTTAACAACTAATTGTCTAGAAACTCCTAAGAAAGAGTTGTACCATTTGGAATCGATTTTGAACTTCTCATATGGCTATAAAAGCATTTTTTCGTACTACCTTATGTTGCGAACGAAAATTCAATTGATTTTTTTTAAAATTATTTAGGCATAATCAGAAAAGTTTTGTATAAAGAATTCGTAGCCTCAAGAGTGGTCTACAAAATGTAATCGCTAAGTTTTTACTAATAACTACTCTGAACAAAGGTTTTTAGTACTAACTTTTTTAGAGTATTTCCAGTAAGGTAAGATACACGTAATATAAAAGTTAGTTCCAGAAAAGTTCATTATTTTAAGACACCTACGTCAGTGTTGCAACCAGTAAGGATTCCTTCACAGCTGGCATAGACAATCTTTTTTTCACGTATCCAACCATTTTTACTGATATCAATGGCTATTTCTATCACGTCAGTTCGATATCCAGTTGTATTATCGAAACAAAATGGAATCACTGATCATCATTGTGATTTATTATAGTGTTATCTTCATTACGTATTATGTATATTATATCTTTCACAGAAATTAAAGAAACAAAGAAATGAATCTTTTGTGAGATGCAGAGTATATCTGCATTCGATTCAGAATTAGTAGTTTTATGAAAATTTGTGTTCATCAATTGGTGTCAAAAAAGAGAAAACTTGTAAAAATAAATAGTGAAGGAAAGGCTTTCAGTGCAATTCCTACGAAATTAAGATTTTAAACGCGATAGAACTATTATTACTATTGTTGGTAGTCCAAGGGAAAAAAGTGAAAACGCCGTACTTCAGCATTTTCAAAGATATATCAAAGCTATCCTCTACCGATTGTTGGTTATTTCAAGATATCACAGGCATATTAGTTTGAGTTCATTTTGTATTAGCCTATCTGACACTGCAGGCATTACATAAAATGAACTCAGACTAAAATGATTCCCTACATATGTTGATACTAGACTTGACATACTTAAGAACTTACAAACGACAGTTTTAACATATTTTTTGAAGTATAGTCAGATACGATGTTTTCACTTTTTTCCTCTTTTGGAGAAATCTCATCGTCTATATGACAGATCATGTCGGAAAATCCGCTAGACATATCAAAATCTCTGTCAAAGTATGTCAGTAGATTAAAACAAGATCCACATGTCGGTTACAATCTTTGAAGCAAGTTAGAGAAAATAGAATCAATATTGGCAATGTATTTCAAAAAAGCACGATAATAAAGAAACAGAAGTCTTACATAATTTCTGTAATGAATCAGAGATAGATATGAATAATCTAAGTGTTGACTTGACTTTTTTATAGGATAAGAAAAGACAAAAATGAGTCATAGTTATCTGACCAGTTATAATCCTGACACATGTTTTAATTTTTTAAAATTACATTGCTAACAAATGATTTTACCAATATATCACAACAAGTCTGATAAATACTTTGATATTATTTTCGTAGCATGAAAAAATTCGAGAAGATAACGCATCCAAAATAATACAAGATATAGCAAAAACACAAAGATAGATGTTATTATTTCTTATTTCTTTACAATGTGCATAAGCAATCATCATACATGTGAAAACAGTGAAAATAATACTTATACGCACAAACAAAAACAAAAAAAAAAGAAGAAACGAAAGGCTTTTTTTATAAAAAAATATAAACTTATACATCGATTCTTGTTCACTGTCTATGAATGGAATCTTGAAAAATCAAACGAACAAATGGTTTTATTTCTGACAGAGATATTGAACAAAATGGACATATTGATTTCAAACCTTTAGTACCTAAAACAAATTTTAATAATAAAAATTAAAAAAAAAAAAATTATTAATCTTTTTCTCACCATATGGTACTTTTATTTTTGACCAATATAATGCTGTTGATTGGGATGTTATATGTCCACATGGATGAAAAGCATATGAAGTTGTTGATTCATTATCTGTATTTGGTATAACATAAAATGCGGGTTCAATACCAGGTATTATTGGAATAAGTGGACCAACTGTTCGACAAAGAGGACATTCACGTGATTCATTATTATCATTTTTAACTCCCCATTTATGATTTCCATGAACATGTCCACATAAAACATATACAAATGCATTTGCAGAATATGATGATGCTGATGGAAATGGATTAGTTTTTATTATTAATGTATTTAATCCAACAGGACATTGAGGTTTTTTAGAATTTAATTGATCTAATTCAAGTTCAAGTAAACGACGAGTCTAATAATATATATACATATATATGTTCATTCATTTAAAGAAATATATAAAAGAACAAGAAGAAAAAAAAACAAAGATTTACAGGTGTATTTTTAAGACCTTCAACAGATCTCCATAGAAGTGTTGCTCCACATAAATCAATAAGACTTCCATCTATAAGAATATTATCTGTATTTGACGGAGACTAAATAAAACATAAAATCTTATATGAATCTTTTTTTTTTTGTTTTGTTTTGGATTTATTTACTGTTGATTGATAATTAAACTTTAAACGTCCTTCACCTAAATCAAAAACACTTCCACCAACTGATACTTCTTTCCATTTAGTTGGTTTTGAATTTGTATTAAATTGATCACCATCAATATGCATAACAAGAATACCATTTGTTGTTACACCATCCATTTCATTACGATCATTTTTCCATTTTATTGATCTTTCCTATTAAAAAAAATTTTAATAAAATATATTTATGAATAAATAAAAATTTTTTTTTTTAATACTCCAAGAAATATATTTTTTGATGCATCAAAACCAGCAGCATATATTCGAGTTGTATATGGTGGATGACGTGAAACAACAATTCGACATGCATAACGTGAAATCGTTGATTGTGGTACAGTTAAATCATCAAATGTTTTGGCACCAGGAACAGTATCCATAACAATACAATCAATTTGACTTTCGGATGATCGACCAATCTTAAAAAAAATAAAAAGAAAGAATTTTTTCATTTTAAGAAAGAAAAAAAAAACAAATTTATACTTGAAACATATCTGAATCTTCATCATGTGCATATTGTACAACAACAGTTTGATTTCTTGATAATGTATATGAAATTGAATGAAAATCAGCTCGAGTTAATTTCTAAAGAAATATTGAAAATATATACCTAATGAGGGAACCACCCGAGGTGTCAAAAAGCTTGTGAGCTGAAATTTTGCCCACAAATTGGGGATGCATAGACTAGAAAAAGTCTAAAAGGATATGAGCCCAAGTTGGGATTTGACTGAGATATCGACTACTTACCATAATTTTCCTATAGGACCCTACTTGTCCGATGAAAATCAAAGTTTTGAATTTAGACCTGAAACTTTGTCCACACCAAGGTCCCAATCAGACAAGCTTGCCTACAAAGTTTCAGAACTCTTGGATAGACTATCTCCGAGATATGAATCTGCCAAAATATCTATGTGAAACATTATATCCATAAAAAAACGTCTTTATGCTAACATACTAGTATCTCGGAGATAGTCTATCTCAGAGTTCTGAAAATTTGTAGGCAAGCCTGTCTGATTGAGGTCTTTGTGTGGACAAAGTTTCAGGTCTAAATTCAAAACTTTGATTTTATCTGACGAGTAGGATCCTATAGGAAAATTATGGTAAATAGTCGACATCTCAGTCAAATCCCAACTTGGGCCCATATGCTTGTAGGCTTCTTCTAGTCTATGCATCCCCTACTTGTGGGCAAAATTTCAGCTCAAAAGCTTTTTGACAGGTCGGATGGTTTCCTCGTATATAGGTATAGTCAGGTTGAGTGTCAAAACTTATTTCTATGGGTATATGTGTCACAGTATGTATCTAAGCAGGCATTTAGCTCAAAATGAAAATTGCACTTTTTCAAGATTTGAAAATAGACAAACATATTTCAAAATTTAGACCAACTAATGGTAGAAACAACTTCATTATAATCTTCAAAGAAACTAAAAAACCAGTTCCTCAACAATCATGATGTCATCGGTAAAATTTATATCTGATAAATATTAAACCGTTCGACAGACGAAACAAGTATATCTTCAAGTCAACTTCTTTACAATGGTAAAAAATATATTTTTTTAGTGTCATTCAAACTGCTAGTTCCGTAAAATGAGCAGGTTCAACCTCTAAATTTTGTCACAATGTTCTTCTATCTACTGCTTTTCGTCCTTGTTTAGCACAAACATTTCTAAACTGCATAATAGGTTTCCAAAAAGCTTAGGTTTTTCAGTTTTTATAGCTTTTGAAAATTATTTAATCGACAACAGTAGTTTATTCCGAATCAATACATTACACTGTATCGAATGATAAACAGAATACAAAAATTTTGAAGAAAAGTTTTCGAAAAAGAAAATTATATGTCAACCTGCTAGTACAAAGAAATCGTACTGCGGGTAGTGTGTGTGTGTATCTTCTCTTAATAGTAATCAAAAACAATACCCAGATATTGAACTTTGCACAACTCTAACGTACTTATTAATGCGTAAAACAAATAAGAAAAATTCGTTGTATGAAAAATAAGCGCACTCCATAGTTTTTAGACTTGCTCTTTATTTAACTTTACACTATCTGGTGCTGATTATGACAAGAATATGATTAAACTTCAGGAAAATCATTTCAGTGTGAAGATGCACAATGCACTCATTCGTTTTCAATGACATAAAAATGGCATTTATTATTAATTTGGTTCTTTTCCAGTTACTTTTTATCTGTATAACGATGAGAACCTACCTTATTATGAATTATCTTCTGAAAAACAAGTCACTATGAAGGATGATATATTGTTACACACCTATACAGGCAGCTATTTTTTTGGCTTGAATTTAGTTCTGTTATTTCTCTGATCGTGCTGGTATCATTACTCTCGATTGTCTTTTTATAATATGGAATTATTCTGATGTCGATTAGAAATCATGAATTTCTATTGTTAAAGTCTTGCCCAGAGGGAAAACAGATTTCTATCTTTTATTGATAAGAAATTATTTAGAAACGACCGTTGAATGCTGTTTTTTTTTACTGGCTATTAGTTCTAATAAACTTTAGATTATATCTGCGTTAACAAATAGCAACCGGACAAACATTGGAATATTCCATGTGTGTAACTGAATGAAACAGATTGTTGCACTTTTTAAATTGTTTTTCGATCGAAACGATGTTCATTTGAGTGAATACTAATGAGTAACATAAAAGTAGACAATAATTTTTTTCCCGAGTCTTCAATATATATCAAGAAGGAACGCTCAGAAAATCAAACTGAGTTCCTATGAAAAAGTCAAAAATGATCTAACAACAGGTAAAGGATTAAATACTTCGTCTAAAACCTATGGTATACTAGTATTTTATTCTTTAATATTAGTATAATTAATGATTATATGTATATTGAAATAGAATGATTTTTGTTAAAATGATTAAATCTTCTCAGTTCATAATAAAATAGACATTCTTTTCAAACATTTTCTAAACATCAAATGCATTTTGATATGTACTATATATATATCCATCTGATTATTTACACGAAACCTATTTCTATATGATAGTTTCGCAAGCAATATGTGTACAATCAATCCACACTCGTCTCACATTCAATCAATATCGATTACATAGGCATGATTACATCATAACTAATGTTCCTCATCTTCTTTTTCTTCTTCATTTTTTTCTATCACTATGTCTACAAGCAATTGAAAGTCTAAGATGTCCTTGTTGATACAATGTACTAAATTATTATCTGTTCTTTTTTTTTGTTTAATATACTGTTTTTGTTACCTGTACTTCATCAGCATTTTTGCATAAATGTTGTCGTTGTGCTTTAAGACCATTAGCTTGTGTACGTTGTCTCAATTGAAATTTACTTTTACGTCTACCACGATCACCATTAGGAATTTGCCCATTATATCTAAAAATATTAAAAATATGCTAAGTACTTTTCAAGTTATATGTATAGACATAACAACAAGATTGAATGTCTAAAATATAATACTAATCGTTTGAGTATATGTATTGTTTATAGCCTTGAAAATATGGTAATTCATATTCGTTTCTTTTTTTTCTTACATATCACAAAAAGATAAGAGAAATTATTCAAGGTTGATTATATTAATTTTTTTTTATTGATAGTGATATGTTTACAAAAAATTTGAAGAGTTCAATTATAGATAAATCTATGATAAGAAATCCATTATTTATTTTGTTATCTTCAAATAAATGATAAACGAACACTATTAATGATTGATAAATGTTTTTATTCACTTCAAGTAATCATTATTTTTCATTATCAAAATTATAAGTGTAAAAAATGTCTAGAGAAATTGCTCAACATTTAATTTCAATACATCTTTAAAAAAATTCTCAATCACAGTACTTCAAATACTTATCAATATTCAAAAAGAAATAATCGATGAATATATTTGGATATACAATAAAATGTTTAACTTACCCAAGAACCACTAATTCCCCATATTTGATTTGTTGTTGTTGTTGTTCATCACTTGTGGTAATGTCCGGCATTGTCTGCGATCAGGATGAAGCACAAAAAAAATAGGGCACTTCTATGGACAGAGAACAATTCTTAGGTATAGTAGTACTGTGATAGAAGAGAAGAAAAAAATAGTGGTCGAATGATTCGTTTTATACGAAGAGAAAGGGACTATTCATCGTCCTCTTTTTTTCTCTGTCTACTGTTGATGCTACTCGACGAGAGCGAACGAGCAAGAGGGCATATATACATATATATGAGGTTATACACCATAGATATGCATTCAAAAAGCAAGTAAAGAACAACAAAAAAAAATTGAAGTCTCTCTTTCGCCATCGACGGCGACGAAAGAAAAAAAGAGAGAATTATATGTTTGTCATTCTATACATCTAGAAAAAAGAATCAATGTATAAAGGTGATCAACATATGGAAAAAGCTCTCACTCTAGTCTGTCAAATTATTGTTGTATAGCGATAGACAATATTTTTATATACAACTATTTCTTTATTCATTTATAAAGAAATAAAAACCATACTTATTCTTTTTTTATTGAATAATACGATAGCAAAACGAAAAATGATCGTTGTAGTCGTATTATTATTAAATAGCGATATTCATTTTATATAAATAGTTAGTTTTATATTCATTAATTTTCACAACTATGATTCCTCTATCTATCATCACTCTAGATAACAACTAGTTTCTAATAGATATTAATTGGAATTATTCTTATACTTAATATATGACCAAAGTTGATTGAAAGACAACCTTTGTATGATTAATAACAAGTTTTCACTTATTATTTTGTTTCGCTTGAATAGTTAAGTATAAATATATAGTGTGGGAGTATAAATATTTAATGTGTCAGATGTCGTTCATTCATCATGATGAGGCATTATTTGCATGTGTATATATATACATACAAACATTAATTAGTTTTTGGTCAATATTCATTTTCAGCTAAGAAAAAAAAAGACATTAATAAGATGGAAATTGCTACATTTGCTGGTGGTTGTTTTTGGCATATGCAAACAGTATTTTCAAAAGTTCCTGGTGTAATATCGACTGTTGTTGGTTATTCCGGTGGTCATATTCCTAATCCAACTTATCAACAAGTTCGTACAGGAACAACTGGTCATGCTGAATCAGTTCAAATAGCATTTAATCCTCATATTGTAACATATGCGAAATTATTAGAAATATTTTTTTCAAATCATGATTCATCACAAGTTAATCGACAAGGTCCCGATATTGGTTCACAATATCGATCAGTCATTTTCTATCATAATACTTATCAATGGCAAACGGCAGTAAATTATATTCAACAATTGAAAATGTTTCGAATGCTTCCAGTTGTTACTCAAGTTGTACCATTTCAAGTATTTTATCCTGCTGAAGCTTATCATCAATTTTATGAAGCAAGAAATCAAAATTCGATGGGATTTTATTGAAAAATTTTTTCTTTTTATTTAATTTATTCATGAATTAAGAATCATAATTTCATCACAGAGTCTTTTTTTTTTAATAAATAAGTCTTATACAATATAATTGAAAATCAAATACAATACTAATTTAATTATATACAACTTTGAAACTTAAGGAATCCTATTTCAATTGAAATATGCAAAAACATTTATACAACAACTTTGAATGTCCTTTTGAGAACTCTAATTTTTATACAGTATAATATCTATGAATTTTATTCGAACGGCAGTTGTTTATCAATTGATAAAGTAGTACATTTCTAATCGTTACTTAATGCATGAAACATAAAAATATGAGTATGTATGTGAAAGTAACATTATTTGACTGTTTAATTGAAGTAGAG
>CAJNOP010000112.1:515998-527283 GCA_905250075.1 Rotaria sp. Silwood1
TAAAGTCATCTCTAGACATACAGTTCAAGCACAGGTGTATTGCCGAACTTGATGAATTTCGATTATTATAGTGCTTTCCTTTGAGATGATTTTCTGAGACTGGCAATAGGAAATAATCACAGGGAGTCAGATGTAACTAATAAGGAAAAGAACGAAGCTATTCGTATTTTACATCGTGAATAATATACACTGGAGTATTATCATATTGGAAAATGACACCAGCTGAAATCCAACATCGCCGCTGCTTTCTAATTTTTGGGTGAAATTCATTGATCAAAATATGTTCATAGTATGCCTTTGTTATGGTGACTTTTCCTGTTTTCGTTTAGATTTATAATAATAACTGTACGATTCATCGTCAGTTATAATTCGAAAAAGAAAATCATTTATTTCAATCATAACTCGAATCTCATTGTTTTGGATTTTTCGAAAACTAGAATCAATTTTCTAAATCATTATCTCTCTGTTTATGTATATAAATATGACGACTTATGATGAGTGCCTAAAATCAAACTAAATCATGGCTTTGATTAAAACTGAAAGTAAGTTGTATTGTTGTTTAGTTCTACATTCGAAAAACAGGATCTATAGGGTTTGTTTGTAATTTTCTTCATTTGATCAAATTGATTATTTCTTATGGTTCTTCAATTCTCTGTACAATACATCAGTTATTATTTGTATAGGAGAAACAATTGTTCTAACATATGTTACAGTTCTATCAATGTCCACTATCAATCAATTTTATATAACTACAAATCTACAGCAAAGACATAATAAAGATTAGTCTATGAGTAATAAGAGAAAAATGTTTCTTCATTTATTAATTCAGAGCTCTATATATCATTTCTATCATAATCATTAGTTCAAAACTTTAAATGATTTTAACCGATCAATAATTTTTTGTTGTTCTTAGAGACGAATTTGATTTTTCAAATTATTAGATATCGCTTACATTTAGTCAATGAAGAATAAATTATAAACAACTAGTATACGACATAAAACTTTAAAAAGAAACTAAATCAGAATAATTTTCCAAACGAAAACTAATTAGCAATATGATATTAGAGATGAAATTTTAAGCTAACATGAAAATAATATCTTCAATATAATATCGACAGCTTAGTTTTTGATTGTTTAATTTATTAGTTTACATGATATAGGTTTCAACAGAACAATTATATTTGAATTCATTTAAGGTTGAAGATGAGCACAAAATTAACCGATGGCATAGTAGTTTAGCATTAGTCTTATTTTCAGTATAGCGTGATAACAACTCAGCATCGAGACTTGATAGTTTTGTTAGAAAGAGCAAAGTCTCTATTACAAAACTTTGTAATAGAGATATTTGGTTCGAAATACTTACTGAAGGCTGAAAAGCTTTAAGAGCATGTTCAATTGAAAAAGTTCTTTGTACGCTTATCGAGTTTAGAATAAAACATCCATCCACTAACGAAGTTCGTCTTATTTGCTGTCTTTTATTAGATTTTGTAGCGCTACAATGGAGCATTGTAAGCAAGGGAAAATAAAATTTTCAAGATATCGACATTTTGCTTGTTAAAAACGATCACAACTGATTAGTGATTTCGATATATAAGATTCTTTCCAACAATCGAACACGCATTGAGTTGGTCATATTCACACATAATATGTCTAAAAATATCGAAAGTCGAGTTCAAGGCAAATCGATTAAATGCATTTCTTATCCCTGGTTCAAGAGACTTTGCTGCTTTTAACAAGAAAACTATTGAGTCTTCCCGACCAGCTATTGTCATATCATATTAAAATACCAAGCTAACAAAGAACTTTTATATCATCTCTTAAAAATAAATTTTATCAATGTTTATGAATCGAAGACATATTACATGGACTAGCATTTCAACACTTAAAACTTAATGTTTTAAATTTAATCATTGAAAAACTTCGGTCAAAAATAAGTCTTAGAATGGTTCGATTACAATTGTTTATGATCACATTTTAATTGTCCGATATCGCCATTGAAAATATTTAATTGAATATAGTACTTCACATCTGTTTCTTTTCCCAATTAAATGAAAATTTTCACTATGTTGGATTAAGAATTGAATTCGTCTTTGATTAATATAAAACTTTTAGAGTTTCATAAAGTTATTTACTTGACTAGAATCAACATACTATCCTTTTGTATTGATATGATTCTGTAAGGATAAGTCTTAACATTATGAAATTTAATGATTTTACTCGAATAGAAACAATATTAATTATTCCAATCCGTGGATAAAATTTTATCTCTCTATGCTATATAATTTTATATACAATATAGATTCTCGATGCCTTATGATACTTCAATTCTATACTTTATTAAACTTATATTCCAAGAAAACGTTTTCAGAAAGTAGTATATCATTGCAGACTCAGTTATTATCGTCAATAATCTAAAAAAAAAATAATATCACATATAATTATTCCAGTTCATGCGTAACAATTTCGAATTATTCATCATTGTTTGGCTAATAGAACAAAAACATCAAATATATACCTACATAGTTGATAACTGATATTTTTTCTGACTCGACTATTACTGACTCTGTATCACAATAATTATTATGGGTTATATAATTTTTCTCATGTTCGTTGAGATGAAAAAAAAAACCTCTGACATCAAATACAATTTTCAATTGTTTATGTTATTCATTACCTTGAACTTCATACGTACATTACATTCAAGATAAACAATGGTAAATTACATTATCAAACTCAATCTCATATGACAGGAGAAGAAGCCGTTACGTGAGGTTGAGTTACTTAAACAAGTGATGTTGACATCACAAAAGTTTCTGGTAGAAACCAATGGTTTGTTTTTATAATGAAGTATATCAATATTATCTCAGCGCAATATGGAAGATATTCTACTTATATTAAATTATAATGTGGAACGAAAAATTTCTTTTATTTTTTCTTGGAATTATATATTGTACTCATAATATTGGTAATTAAATATTTAAAAGATGATAAAACGACTCGAAACGGTAAATATTTAACTTTGCACTATTGATAAAATATTTTATTATATTTTCTATTCTATCAAAAGGAAAAAATTTTATTCGACAAAATTTACCATATGATGATACATTGGAAAGAATGCTTTAATTATCATTAACGTTACGAGATAAAAGACAAAGAAAATTACTGATTAACATATGTGAAAATGTGGCAAGGTTTTTTTTTACGGTGACCGAATTATTAATATACACAATCACGATCATCATCATTATCATAATAAATAATTATAAATCTAATTTTTAGTATTATTCAAGGAGAAACATTATCCGTTATTTAGTTATAATTATCAAACAGGAAATTTTTATTATTGAATTCTTCCACTTATCAATATAATACTTTCTTATCTATAATTTCTATATTATATTGGTTAATTCAATTGTACAACGAATATTTTCTCCGATTGTTTATAACTTATATAGTTATCAATAAGACAAAAACTGTTATTTTTAGTTTTCCTTAGTTTTGTTTTTTTATTTTTTATATTAATATGTTTAATGATTGAAGATATATCTGCGCTTTTCTCATTTAGACTGAATTAATGTCGTAGAACAATATGTGGACATATGTAGAGAACTAAGGCAAGAATAGTCGTAAGAAACAGAAGACTATACTTTTTTTTTTCTTCTTCTTCATACCCGATGGTAATCACGTATACATAAATTGTTTCTTCATATTTTTTCTTTTCTTCTCCGATGCTGCTATAACTACCAATACCAATATGCTTTTTTCCAATCATACCTAAGCATAGAAGAACATTAACCAGGAAAATGTTAGCCTCGTTAAACAACATTCTTTTGCTCTCGTTGTTCTAAGATGTAAATATTGTTTCAGAACCTATCCGTCCTACTACAATCATTCTTTGTCCAATATCAAACAGAAAAGAAGAAAAAAAAGGAAAAAATAACACAATCCAATAAAGAAAAAATAGTATCGTACAACTTACATATACGTCCATCGTTAGCTAGAATACTGATGACGAATAAACATAGAGAAAAGAAAAAGAGTCTAAATCTATATGTTTCCACAAACGCATCCAAATATATATATATACGTAACTAATAAACCACGATTTTTTCTCTTTATCTTTCACTATCATTACCACCCGTATGGAACAAGAGTAGCCCGTAAATGCATCCAACAATAAGAGAGTACTTATGCATACCATATATATTGAGAATTTGTTATTGCTGTTATTTTTTATCTTCAACCAAGGCGCGCATTTTTCCTCTAAGTTCTTTATATGTCGTAGACACAATTGTTTCCGTATTTGCCATAGAATAATTTTTTTTCTTATCAATATTATTCAGTTATCTTTTGCCGAACTTTTATCTAGGACTGTCCTTGAATATTGATTTTTTTCTTTTTAAGATCTGTTGCGCTTTCTTTCTTGAATAAATTTTAAATTAAAACCGGTCATCATGTCATCAAATGCAAATACAACAGCCACGATGGATTCCATCAAAAAGAAAATGCAATCTATGAAACTTGAAAAAGAGAATGCTGCCGATCGTGCCGATCAAGCCGAACAAGCTCAAAAGGATTTAGAAGAAAAACTCAAAGGAGTATGTTTTGTGTTTTCTTTTTTCATTATTCAATTTTGATAATAAAAATTTTTATTCATTTATAGTCTGAGGAAGAAAGCAATGGTTTACAGAAAAAGATTCAACAGGTCGAAGCAGAACTTGATGCTGTTCAAGAACAATTAGCCGAAGCCAATGCTAAGCTTGAAGCCAAAGAGAAGGCTGCTACTGATGTAAGTCTTCTTCATTAGTTTTACATTATTCATTACTAATTAAACTGTAAATTGTCTAAGTTCGTTTTCACTTCTGTCTATTTATTCAAATACCTATTGAGAATATATCCCTCTTTATATATATGTATATATGCTATATCGCCGAGAACATTAAATAATATATGTTAAGCTTTCAACAACAATCTAATGAAATCCCCTCAAGATAGACTAGTTCTTTACGTGTAATCACAAATAAATATTGCAGAAAGTAAAGCAGCAGCTGTATAAATTGCATATATTAGGTATACCTAGGTGGCGCCTATGTCCAATCACAATATTTTTAAATCTATATATATATACCTAATAAATGAACATCATACAATTCTTCATTCATGGTTCTTTTTTGTCAAGAGAGGTAACTAATTCCGATGACATCTATTCAACTCATCGATAAGGAGGCATTCACAACATGAATCATGGTTGTTCAAAGTAGAATAGTGTTCTATTGACCACACACCATACAAAATAGATAAAAATAAAATGTCTGCAAATTTAAATAATGGAATTTTACGAACATTAAATCGTACGCCACAACAAAGTTCTAGTTCTTCAATCATGAATGAATCAGGTAGTTCTGTTATTGATACAATTCGAAAACGTATGCAACAAATGAAAGATGAGTTGGCGAAATCTCAAGATGAATTGCATGCATATCAGATTGAACGTGAACGTGAAAAACATGCACGAGAACAAGTGTGATTCTAGTTTATTAAGAACAAAAGAAAAATCTATTTTTTTTTTTAAATAAATATTTTAGGCTGAAGGTGAAGTAGGTGGTCTTCAACGTCGTATACAATTAGTTGAAGAAGATCTCGAACGTACTGAAGAACGTCTTACACAAGCTACACAAAAACTTGAAGAAGCTTCAAAAGCCGCTGATGAAAGTGAACGGTAAGTAATCATACAAAATAATAAAGATACGTTCTTCTTCTTCATTAGCATTGAGAAAATCCCCAAGGTAAAAAAAGAAAACATACACACACACAAAAACAAATTTTTTAGAAAACGTCTTATTCTTGATGGCAAAGTATCTGGTTTTGGTAACAGATATGATACACTTGAACAGCTATTCAAAGAGGCAAAACAATTGGGTCATATGAATGAGAGAAAATATGAAGAGGTAGAAAATATCAAATATTAAAAATGCTAATTTTGCTTTAATTTTTTTTTCTACTAACACTGCACTATTTGATTATCTTTGTTAGCGAAGTAGTGAGTTGGGGAATGGGATTTAAGTTATCTATTGATTATTAACTTTTTTTTTGTTTTTTTTTTTTTTTTAATATTTATCTATTTCTTCTTTCTTCTTTCAATCTCCAGTGGACGCAAAGGTCTCGAACAACGTACATACCAGGATGATGAACGTATTGCTACACTTGAACAGCAATTGGCCGAAGCACAGCTTATAGCTGAGGAGTCCGATCGAAAATATGATGAGGTGATTAGAAAAAAAATAAATAATTCATTGAATGAGTATCATTTGAATATAAATAAAAAAAACAAAATACTAAGAGATAAAAAGTAAAAACTGAGTCATTTTAAATATGAGTCCAGGTTGCTCGTCGTATTGCTATTATGGAAGTCGATTTGGAACGTGCTGAAGATCGTGCTGAAGCCGCCGAAGCGTAAGATGCATTCGTGTTTCTTTTCTTTTCTTTTCTTTATTTTTATTCTTTCATTTGCACGATGAATTTGTTCATTTTTCTGATTTTACTAACTTGCTCTTCATTTTTTGTTTTTTATGCATGAGGTTTGATGTGTATATATCATTTTAATTTTAGGTAGCACGTAAATTGAAAGTACGTGAAGGTGAATTGGAAAGACTTGATGATCGTGCACAAAGATTTGAAGAGTATGCAGCATGATTAAATTTTTGTCCTGCATGTGTTTGCTGTTTTGTTTTTCTCCCTTATAGTAAAATTGCTCAATATGAACAGGATGTGAAACATTTACATTATGAATTACGTTCAAAAGAAGTTTTTTTAACTAAGGTAAAAACATATGTTTAAAATTTTTTAGAAAAACTCTTGAACTTGAAGAAGAACTCAAAGTTGTTGGTAATAACATGAAATCACTTGAAGTTTCTGAACAAGAGGTAGTTCATAGAAGAGTGTTATATAAAATTGTTTGAAAACCCCAACCTTTACTTCATATGGAATAGAATAATAATGATTAATAATATTGTTTTATTATATATTTTAGGCTATACAACGTGAAGAAAGTTATGAAGAACAAATTCGTGATTTAGCTACACGCCTTAAAGATGTAAGTTTCGATTCTTCGTTTTTTTTGTTTTTTTAATTATTTTTGAGAAATAATGAGAATTGAATTAAATAAATGGTATAACAAAATATATATTAATCTCAATCATACGAGTATAGGCTGAACAACGTGCTGATCTTGCTGAACGTACAATGGCCAAATTACAAAAGGAGGTTGATCGTCTCGAAGGTAATATCACAATAATAAAAAAGATTCAATGCACATTCAGCCTCCTCCATTTGCATGGGTTTTTGTTATTCTTTATTATTTTCTTTTTTTGTTTATTATTTTATATTTTATATTTAATATTTGCATGCTGCATGTATATTAGTTGTGTGTGTATATATATATATGTATATCTAGACGGAAAACAAAGCTGAGCATGCCACCCGTACAATGCTTGTCTTACAGAGAAAAACAGATCAATTGAAAGGTATAATTTTCAAATGAATTTTTCTTGTTAGATAGAGATAAAAAAATACCTTTGAGAGATCTATGCCTGTAGGGTAAAATGGCGTAATATTTCATTAAAAAGAAAAAAATTATTTATGATAACATTATCGATCGTTTTGTTTGAACAATGATAATAGTCAGTCTCTATCAATGATGTTGAAAACGAAAGAATTTTATCGTCAACGTCGTTATGTATTGCGTAGACTTGCTAAAAAAAAAAAGATCCCATGATGTCGAATATGACATATAATAATTAGCAACTGCTTAAGTCCCTTCCACTGTTTCTATATGTGAAAATCAAATTTTTTTTGGTCTTTAGAGACATTCTTCAGAAATCATGGAAAGGAACCTCCTTAATCAATAGAGCATACACTATAAAGCATTTGTTTCTATTCTTAAGTATTATTTTCATAGAAAATTTCCTATGATTTGAATGAACACTTCATACTAGATGCTAAACACTACTAATCGATACATATTTCGATATTAAAACTGTGCGTGATATTTTCTATAGATTATACACTCTAGCTTTATTTGACACTGAATAGATGTGTTGTAGTCACTAGATGACACAAATGAATTATAGAATAATTCAGTTTTCAGTAATAGTAGTAGATTCTTTAAATTATTGTGTAATTCAATTGCATTATGAACTTGTTGTAGTTTCATATAAACTAGTTCACATGAGAAAAATCGAATAGTAATTTTCACAAATCTTTTGATAAAAGAGTCTATTTGTTAATGCTTATCTTTTGAAAAGGATATAAAGATATGTCATTGAAAAAATAAATAAATAAATTTCATATGTATATATATATTACTAACACTGCTGCATGTTCTAACCAAATTTAGTATGATTATTCCCTTATTCTATCCTGCATTTGTGTGCGTGTATTTCAGGCGAAATAACAAACGAGAATGTACGCAGCAAAAGTTTGCAACGTGAAATGGATTCTATGATCAATGATCTGCAGAATGTACTTTGATTCATTTGTTTGTTTGTTGTTGTTGTGTGTGTTGTGAAATTTCAATTTTTATTTCTTCGTCTTATCATTACCATTATTATTATTATTATTATTATTATAATTTTGTATGTATGCATTTTATTGATCAATTCCTTTTAATCGTAAGCGAAATATTTGCTTTATTATTTTTGAATGAAGATCATTTTGTTGTTGTTGTTGTTGTTGTTGTTTTTTTCGTTCTTTTGATAAAAGAAAATATTAAAAAATTTTCTTCTTTTACAGACGAATTACTTGCCGAAAAAGAGAAATACAAGAATGTCAGTGACGAACTTGACATGACATTGAACGAATTGTCGGGTTATTAAGCAACGAAATTATTTTATTTTGGTGGTGGTGACAGCAACAGCAACAAGCATTTTTTTTTTCTCACATGTGTTTTCCTCTTTTGTCTATTATACCTCTATCACCTTTCTGTGAATTTGTATGTGCGCAACAGCGGCAGCAGAACAACCGTTGCTTTTTTTTTCTGTTTTTTACTACCACAACAAAACAATCGTTTTCTTTTTTCGATTAGATCATGCACACTTACACATTTTTTTTTTCTTTTTCTTATAAAATTTATCATATTATGTCTCTATAACTAGTTCATTCTTTTTCTTCTTTGAAATATTTTAAATCGTACAAATAAAAAGACAAAAAAAAAATAACAATAATAACATGTTAGTAAATGATGTAAGCGTATTGTAAAGAAAGAACAGAGATAAATCTGATCTTACCTTGCTTTGATAAGAAACATGTACGCTTGTCGATATGTCCTTATACGAAAGAGACACTTAACAAAAGATGCAAGCTACTCTTGACCAAGAATTGGACACAATTGAACGAAATAGTGAAGGTTGGTATTCGTTAACGTTTTATGATCGAACATTATTACAAAGACTTAGTACATGTTTGGAATCATGTCTAGCAGTAACATCAGATAATACTTTTCTTAATATGATTATCAATCGACAACCACAAGTATTTGATATGTTTGAATACGTTGCTGCACATTTATTCAAACAATGGTATCATCAACAACGTACATTAATTGTTGAACAATTAAATTATTTAACTATTGTTGGTAAATTTAATCGACGTTTGACATTAACATTACAAAATGATAATGATGATATTGATAGTATTGATCAAAATAGTGAACATACAAAAAATAACCTTGAACATCATAAACGTGTACGTGAATTATTATTCGATAATAATAAAGAATTATTTGATATTTTAATGAAAATTTTACCAAATATGAATAAAAATGAATTAGATTTTATTGAAATGATTATATCATGGTATGAATCTTATATGTTTTTTGAACATAGTTATATTGATTCAACATTAGATGAAAAATTTCTTTATTTTAATCATCAAATAATTCGATGTTTAAATTCAAATGAATATCAACAATGTATATTATCTATAGAAAATAGTCAAACAATGATTATAACAATACATCATCGATTTTTTTTAGGTATATGTACAATGGCAATGGGTATACATGTTAATTGTGATGAAAATGAATGTGATAATGCAAAAATTATATTAGAATTATATTTATCAAATTATATTATTTTTATAAATAATTTTTTAATACAAAATCAAATTAATTTATCTTGTTTAACAGGTATTATAACATTTCTTATTAATTATACATTAATTATTGATAATGATAATAATCGACAATTATTAATTAATTTATTTTCATTAATTCTTAATAAAAATATTTATATGAATATATGTATTAATTGGTCAACATATGAAACAATATTAATTGATTCAATAATATGTTATTTAATTATATATTGTTTTGATAATCATTTATTAATTCAATATTTAATTCAAACAGATGAAAATTATATAAAAAAATTAGAAAATTTAATTGAAAAAGCTCAAACATGTGGAAATCGTCGTATTGAAATAATGTCACAATTATTTTTACTTATATTAATAAGTTCAACAATAAATCACAATGATTTATCAGAAAAATTATTTCTTACATGTTTAAATTATATTCAAATGTCATTACAAAATATTCATTCATATCATTATAATCGAATACCAATGAGTATGTTTTTTAAAAGTTTAATACATATTGTAAAATATGATTATATACAAGAATTGATTTGTCAACAATATTTAAATTTATTTACAAATGTTGTTATTAATTATGAAATTAAAAATCTATACGATAATATTATTTATTGTGAATGTACAATGATTACATTGAGTATTCTATGGTCATTATCATTTAATGAAAATATTAAAAATCTTTTAAAACAAAATGAACAAAATCTTTTTGATATTATTCAAAAAATAAATAAAACTACAAATGAGATGTCTGTTCAACAAGTAACATGTGGATTACTTTATAATCTTGATCAATTGGATTTATCGCAAGTAAGTTCAAGAATTTAGTATTAATTTTTGAAAATAAGTCGCTTGGGCAGAATTCTTATAACTTTTGAAAGGAAAGTGGTAGAGACTTGCGGTTTTCATCATTTGAAAGAGGACATCGGGCACATAGATATGACTCAAAATTTGATTGGTCGGCAATCCACCAACCAGGCGAGTGCTCGTTGGACATTTTCACAATCAAATATTTGGCACATTTTCCGATCAATTTTGAATCCGTAAGTGACCATACGATAGAGAAAATTGTTCTCTTCCGATCTACACAAGGCCGACCTTTCTAGCTTGTTCCGTTCAAGAGTTATAAGAGTTTT
>CAJNOP010000112.1:527383-540209 GCA_905250075.1 Rotaria sp. Silwood1
CCCACACCCACAATAACTGCTGATGTATAGAAACTTAAAATGCACACGAATAAGTCTGTATGTAGAAACGTAAAAATAAAAAGTTTAAATAGCATAACCAAGTATTTGTTGTAATATGTATGGTGAAATTATGACCTGGTAAACTAAAGAAATATTCACATGTTTTTCCTACAAGTTATGAAATCAATAGTTATCGTCGTATTTATAATTCTTTTATATGTCTCAATACAAGAAAGTGGAAGAACTTTTATTGATTTTTTTCAAAAAAAAAGTAAGATACTAATCTCTAACTACAAGTCTTTATTAAAAAAAGTCTACTGAGTCGTCGGTTCGTTGTATTCTAGTGGTACATTACACGAGTGAGACAATCGTTCGATAAGACTGCTTTATTTTCCGTTAGAAGCCAACAAGGGGATGCGTGTAGAAGAATAGAAGACTCATATACACATTCTTTCAAAATGATTTTACTTATAATTAAAGACATATCATAGGAATTACATTTTTAAACCAACAATGAGTTTCATAAATAGCTACATTTCTTCCAGTCGATTCAATTGGTAGATCGAGACCACCACCTAATTGATAAATCATAAATCCAGATTATTGAATTATTGCTTTCAATGATCACCTAGCCATTCTTAATCAACTGCATTTTCAATGAAATTTGAGAGAGATGTGTTGAAGACAATACAGAAACAAAGAGAAAAGTTGATTCAAGTTGGGAACAACATATTTATATCCTAATGGATGGTATGTAAATCAATGTTGCCTTTGCTTTTATATTGGAAATTATTATTTTTGTATTAATGAGAAGGACAACAAGAACATATAAACTTTGTAGGAGATCAAACAAGTGATTGAGTATATGCAAATAGCAATGATTAAGACATAACGTGTTTCCATTGAATACCCATGTGATAACTACTGTCGGTTTTTTTTTGGAAAGTGTTGTGTCATAATGTATCGTATTAATACGAGTGATTATTTTTGAAGTCTGTCAAAACTGATACAAAAATTGAGTCGATTTCGATACATTCTGGTAATGGTTAGTGCATCTAAAGTGCTCGTTTGTTTGATTTGAATTCTTTCTAATAAATAACTTGACTTTGAATAGAAAAAAAATTCTAGACATGGTTGACTTGGAATGGTTTTATTATATAGATAAATTATTTATAAACAAGATGGAAAAAGAATATCCAAAAAAAAATCTTACCTCAGATACTAATTACAAGAAAGATAAAAATTACAGGTGAATTTCGAATCATGAACAAGTACACTTATCTTTTGTCTGGTTGCTTAAGTAAAACAATATTATACATTAATAGTGAAATCTTTCATTTCAAGAATGAAAAAATGAATATTCCTCGGTTCTCGGTTTCAGTTTTACTCTGTTTTTCTTTACTCCGGTATGCTTCAAGATAATTCTGCTCATTAGCTACTTTTAAAATACAAATATATAGGATATTATTTGCCCTAGATACAGTTGAATATTTTATTTCATAATTTTATCAGAGAAAATGATCACATACAAATATCCTATAGCAGTCTTTCATGCAAGAAACATTACTTTATATGTATTTTTATAAAATTCAAAAGCAAAATAATATGACGAGTCAATAAATTATTGATTGATCATGTTGTTTCACTAAAAGCTCTACTATGATGAAAATCTGAGTTGCTTAACCTAGCAGATGTTGCTCTCAGAGCAGGTATTAAATGTTTTGTCATCATTTTCACTCTACAACTACTGAACTATCATGTTTTTCATGTTTCAGTTCGAACTCGTTTGATTCACTAACACGTCTTTGTCGAAGATTTGTATGTTTCGGACGAACAAATATACTTCTATAGTGTTCTATTCGAGATGTTACCGATTCTTCGGAATCGATCGATGTTGTACTGATAATACTATCGCGAATAGGAAAAGATGTATCTGATTCGTTACAATCATTATTATGTATTGATTCTTGATACGTATCAAGTTCATTTTCTGTCGCAGATAACAATCGTTCGTTAGCATTGTGACGATATACTACAGTGTCTGAGTGGATCGATGGTGAATTGATAGGATGATAAATTCGATATGATTCATTCAATACAACGGGAATATTGCTGTCTACAGAAGGAATATCCGAAATATTTACATTCATGATTTGTGATTTGAAAATATTTTCTTTAGATATGGGAGGTTCGTTTGAATCGATTGTTGTCGAAGCAATAATTATGTTATTAAGTGGATTTGATTTATCAGACTCCATTGAAATTTCTTTATTAATAGTATTATGATAATGGTTTGATTCGGTTGATTTATTAGGTGTCTTTGATATGACAGATTCTGAATGTGGTGTTAAATCTTCTGACTCATTGGGAATGATCGATGAAACAACTTGTTTTGTTGGTATTAATAATGGGTTTTCATAAACATCTGTCGAAGATGTTTTTGAGATGTTTGAGTCACCTGATATATCTTGAACGGTATTAACATGTGAGACGTTTGAATTGGATTTCTCCAGTGCATTTGGTGTGACTTTCACTTGTATACAACCCATAAAATGATTTTGTTCTAATTAATAAACTTTTGATGGAGTTGTCATGAAAATATTCTTTTTCTTTTCTTATTATAATTTATGATCAATTCTTATTCGTAAACGATCGAATATTATCTTATCAAAAAATTAAATACCAACGCAAATAAAAGATAACATTAAGAAATTCTCAGCATAAACTGTTGACAAACTCTTTTAGAAAGTTATATCAATGAAGTATGATAGTGTCAATATTATTATGTTATACTACAAAAATAACAAAGTAATGTAGAATCAACTGCGTTAAAGGTAAAACAACTTCAATTATTTCTATTCAAAGATAACGATGGAACAATGTCCTTCTTATAATTCTCAAAGTATGAAACCTTGAAAAATTTTTCTTGCAACTTCATGATATACTTAATCAACTTGGTACTATAATAATTTTTTCATCATTATTATATATTTCAGTGTATGATATCACAGATAATATTCAAACAGTTTGATAATGAATATTGACTAAACTTTAGTTTGTGTCTTCTTTTAACATCTGGTATCTCAGAGACGTCAATAAATGTGCAAGAGAGGGAAATGGTCGCGTGAGAATACGAAAAGTTGTACATATGTCGTGCTTTACCTTTGAATTGATATTTTACGCATGAGCAGACCTCGATGAATATATGTAAAAGTAATACAAATGCTTTTTTGGTGGCTATTAAAAGACAAGAAACCTGTAAATCTTTTTGAGAGTGAAATTAATGAGAACGAGATAATGCTAATTTTTTCCATGTTGCAACGTGAAGAATTTTGCAAATGATAAATTTTAAAATTTTTTTGAAACTTTACCATGATTTTGTCATAGAATACAAGCATTTATCCTAGTGCTAAAGACTATACATTCGACTTCATACGAAAACTATGAAGATGAACAGATTATGTTCGTATGGAAATGATACTGAAGAAAAACGTTGAAAAGTCTAGTATAATCTAGTTATTATTAAGTTCACTGTCAAAAAAATTGATAACTTTCTACCTTAAAATAATAGTTACTAAAACAACCTTTTGTAACTAAAGAAAACTTTTCGGAAGATCTGAAACCTGTTGAATATTAGATTGTTACATGTAAGATTTGTTCAAAAACTATTATTTAGAAGAAAAATCTTTTAAATAATCTGTCGGAATAGGGCTAATGTATGTTTTCATAATAAGGATATTTTATTTTGATTAAATCAAAAAGTTTATTTAAATCGATTGTAGTGAACTCTTTTTGTTTTTTAAATGATGAAAAATTTTACAAAATAATATATAATTTATTTTAAATTATTGATATTCTATCACTAATTATCATTATTCTTCAATCGAAAAAAAAATTATTTTTTAATATACTAAACGCGTTTTAAAAGAGTCCAATGTATTACTGAACAAAGATCATATCGTATATAGTAAAACTATTGTAAACTTACATTTCTGAATTCGATTACTACTACGTACTTTCTGATTATTTTTTTTTTCACAAAAAAAAAATGTTGGAACTTTTATCAATATCATTTACATTTACATCATTAGTAAAAATTCTTTTAATTCTTGGTATTACTATGTTTCTTGGTAAGGTATGGTATTCACCGATAGGTTTTCAAAAACAATGGATGAATGCAATGCAATGGAAAGAAGGTGATTGTGATGAATGTCATACTATGGGTATTGTTATGGCAAATTTAGGAAGTTTATTAAGTTCTATGGTTTTAAATATATTGTTAATTGCATTCAATATTCGAAAACATCAATATCTTAGTGCTATGTTGGCTGCTGGAATACTATGTGGTTTTTATGCAGTAAGTTTTTGTATTAAAAATAATATTTAATATTTAGTACTAAATGAGCGAGTTCAAGGATTGTTTTAAATTGTTTAGTTTGTTATTTATGATTGAGATATCTTTAAAATTTCTCATTTTCTTTTGTAGTTTAATGGTTGGAACCGTGTATTTTTTTCAAAAAATTCTAATCGCCAACACAATCGTACATTATATTTACTTGATATTGGTCATATGTTTGTTCTTTATTCACTTGTATCACTTGTATTAGTTAGTTTTTAATCTTGTTCCATGTTATATTCTTTCATATAAGTTAGATATTTCTTGTTATTATTGTTATATATATATATGTATTGATCTCTTTTGTTCTTGGTTATTAGATATTATTGAAATAAAATTATGATTCTAGATGAACTATGATATATAATTCTTTTTTTTTTCTATTATTAACAAAGAATTCGTTTGAATAATAAGAAAATTCATATAGAACGTCATTGATGTATATTTCAAGATAATTTAAATAGTTTTCAAAGAAATAATTTACAAAAAAAAACTAGAGTTTTACTCGATGATTTGTTTCGATTTCACAAGAAGATCTTGCTCTTATGGTGTAATCCAGGATTTCGATAATGAGGAGATTGGTTGATGAGGATCATCTTGTTTTTTTGGTATATCATATTCAATATATTTCTTTGCAATTTAATGAGTATATTCGAAATTAATTCTATTGAATTTGTCTCATGTTATCTTCCATCTTTTTCGAATTATTCTTTAATAATGCTTTTAGCAAAAGGAAATAAATAAATTTCTTTCAAAAATCAAACGTTTTCGGATTTCAAACTTTATGAAATGGTTCTCATTTATCTTGTAAAAAGTTTGTTATTATCATCGATTCTGTTTTTTTTTTTCAGTTATTAAATAATCCATACCTTATAGATATATTTTTTATCGTCTCTTTCAGTGAATTAGTGCAATATTCTCCTGAGCAATGCAATGATTTAGTCGATTGACTTTGCTAGAACTCAATGAGAAAAGAGAAGTAGGTTTCATTGCACTTAAAACAATGGTAGTGCCATTGTTAATTTGGAGCCTTTTTTCATATATAAGCATAATTGAAAAAATATTACATATGTTCTATTTCTTTTATTTACTTGCTAAAACCAATCGTCAAACTGTGCCACGAAAAATCCAAAAGAATATCTTTTCTTGTAGAAATCGATTAGAAAAAATCAAATAAATTCATATTAATTTCACTTTTCGGTATACTTTTAAAGAGAAAAATAGTAGGCAAATATAAAAGTTATAGTTAGTTTCTTTTCTTTTTCTCTACTGTCTCTTAAATTTTTATACTAAACAAATCAAGCGATTTATCGTTTACATTAATGGTTAGCTCTCTTTGCAACTGAAATGAACACCATTATCTAATCGAATAGACGAGTGTCTAACTTTTTATGCTGTTTTCATTTTAATCACCTGACATCTTGAAAAACGATAAAGTTCACAAAGAGGTGAGGCTCGTTATCAGCAAAACTATCCGTACTTCCTCATAAAATTCAATTTTATGTTACGTAATTTGTCATTTTTAATGTCAGAAAACTTTGACTGATAAAATCAAATCTTCTAATGCATTCTGTACTGTATACCATGTAACTAAGCTAATCAAGATTAAGTTATGCTATAGAGTGTTTGCATGGAAAATACTTCATTCATTTGTTCATATATTCAGCCGATCTATATTAAAAATTAAACTGTTTTTGTTCTCTGCTGAATGGTTTATGTGAACATATGAGAAACAATTATTTCTTGCCTTTCTTGCTATAAAGATATGGTACATGTCACATACCATTAAATCAGAACGATATCAACCAGATAATCCTAAGAAACCTACTAAAGAGGAGTTAGAAGATATGTTTCTTTTTCGAAATGTTCAAAAGAGTTCTATGCTGAGTGTGGATGTTTGTGAAGAGAATATCCACACCCAAATCAGAAAAAGCAGATTTTGTTAATACTCACCAACATGAATCCGAAAGACTTTCTTTGTTCAAAAATGAATCAACAGTTTTTTTTCTACAATATAATCACAAACAGTATGCATTCACACTATTAAAAGACATGTCGTATTTTTATACTTTGACACGTTAAATATTTTTTTTTAATGGAAAATCTAATTACTATTTTTTCGGTAAGATCCAGTCATGGTAAAGTGGTCCAGTCTCGGTCATTGATTTATTTCTCAACATGTTCTCTACTAAATTTTAAACGAAAAAAAACCTAGAAAACAATACGAATAGCCAATAATCCATGACATATCTAGAGTATGATACATTTTTTTTTAGCGTTTTCACTGAACCGAATGCCAGAATTCAAATTTATCACTGATAGAAAATATTTCATATTGCTTCGTGTTTTTTTTCGAAACGAAGGTTTTTGAAACAGTCATTCTCATTTATATCGCTCAGATGCTTTTAATCATACTTCGCGCATAGATTCTAGTGATACTAAATGATTGTCAATTAATAAACAAAAAGAAAAACGAAATGAATGTAACGTAATAAACAGTATTGAATTGATTTTCATACATTTT
This sequence comes from Rotaria sp. Silwood1, assembly GCA_905250075.1. Classification (NCBI taxonomy): domain Eukaryota; kingdom Metazoa; phylum Rotifera; class Eurotatoria; order Philodinida; family Philodinidae; genus Rotaria; species Rotaria sp. Silwood1. The sequence goes on from CAJNOP010000112.1 coordinate 534,304, forward strand.
TATCAATTCAAATTCGTCAATGTGATAAAAAAAAACATAGACAGGAAGTCACCAAAAGTCTTTGATATACGATGTAATCACATCGAAAGAAAGAAATTACTTTTGAATTAAGAAAGACAGATTCATATCTCGAATATTTCTACTGATTTTGGTTTAAAAAAGAATTTGTTGGTAGATGAGATTTTCAATCATATTTGACGCAGATAATATTCCTTGTTGTCAATGTATCATACGGAATAGATGTTGATAGAATCAGTGGTTCAACATCCATTTTTATAGGAAATATATTTCTTGATATATTTTCTGTTAAAATACATTTACCATAAATATCATTTTAGTTATGCACGCAAGTATACAGTAAGAGTTTTCTGACAGGCGTATTTATGCACATACAATTAAATCAATGCTCAATATGACGAAACTATATTCGAAGATTGTTTTTTTGGAAGAAGCAAATAAATAGAAAAGAAATAAAGCATAAAGAAAATTACCCTGTATTTTCAAATATTTTACTAAAAATATTATATACAGATGCGAGTGTTACCACATCAGAGAAGGATCCTCATACATAACCAGAGTTAAATGCATCTAGAAACTAATCTTTTTCGTAATTAATTGAAAGAAAATTCTTTAGATGGATTCAATATGTAATCTTTCAATTCGGTTCTAATCACTCTTTATTTATATAGACATATTATTACAGACACACACAACCTCTAATCGAAATATAGTGAATCTTTTCTTAAGACTAAAAATATTCAATGGTGGGCTTGGTAGTATTATAATGTCGTAACTTGTGTATTTACAAAAAAAATAAATAAACAAGACAAAAATTTAGAAAAAGGCGGAAAGTTTAGCGATAAATGCATGAACAAATTGCCCCTATGTTTCATCAAAACCTATTTTACATATTTTTCTTTTGAATATACTAACGATTAAGCCGAGAACTGTTGAGACAAGATATTTATTCATTTTTCGAACAATTCGGAGAAGGTTCGCAGAAATTTTACAATATCGTCTTTGAATCAGAACTTCGTATTCTTTTCAAATTGCGGCATAGAGTTGTACTAATCGATGCAGATACAGAAAATAGGATCGCATCTTGTCCGAAATTGATTCCATAATGTTTTTCAATCATATTTATTATCAATATCTTTGCTAATTGCCGTAAAAACGTTCGATTTATAGTTTAATCTGACTTCCTTTTGTTTAACTATATCTTATTTTGAATTTTTTTACAAACAGTACTCACACCATTGACAATTGTCTCGGTAATAGAGTTTTTTAAGTCTGGAAATTCAGAAATCGTGAACATGTCATTTTCGCTCTTAGCCAAAACCCTCATCGCTCATATGTGCCATTCATAATACTATTCAACAGAGTATTATTTTGTAAAGAAATCCTGGCTCTTATCGTTGTTTGAGAAAATTTATACTCTGGTTGCTCTCCTATACTAGATAGTCGTTTTGTGAATTGAAACTCTTTCAAAGATTCGCTCACCAAATTCTCATTCTAGATCAATGTAATAAAACTCTGCCTGATCCTCTTAATGGATCGAAAAGTGAAGGAAGGCATTATTTCAAAGCTTTTGACGCACATCTTGTAATTCAACAGTGAACTATTTCAGCTATGGTAAGAGTAAAGATATATTCATTGTGAAAATGTTACTAACGCCCATGAGCAAAATGAAAAGAAATCTAAGTGAGTAGCAAAATAGATTCAACAACTATGGCGGGTGTGTGTGGTCGTGGGTGTGGAAATTGATCTACCTCACACTCACCCACACCCACACCCACATCCACACCCAAGAAATGCAGTATAATTTAATTTTACATGTATAACTGAAATTTCGATCTTTCTGAGTCGATCATGATTAGCAAAGAAGACATCATCTGTAACATGAGTTAACTTTTATTCATAACAAACAATAACTGATGAAAAGAACTAAAACAACAAAAATTAAATTAAACTGAATTTCTTTAAAATGTTTTGATAAACTATTGTTGTATTCAAATTTACTTTTTTACTTATTGATTATGTTCCTGCAGAATTAAAATACTTGAAATGTATAGATTTTATTAAATTGAAGATATTCATAAAATTTTGAAGGGGTTTTAAATGGCCAGTTATTAATTCTCATAGTTATGTTTATATGAATTTATTTACTCGTTGTGCATGGTAACACAGTTTTTGTTGCTTTAATTTCTTTTAATCAGTTATTGTTGATTAGGCATCAAAATGTGTATCAATCAAATGAATAAAAAACTCGAAATATATGAATATGCAGCATGCCACGATAATACGACTGTATTGATATCATCTGTATCATTTTTACATTTAAAACTTTTATTGCATTTTTTCAATATTCTGTGTAGAAAATAGCAATGCAATGTTACTATTTGTTCACTATTAGCAATTTTTTTATCAATTCGGATATGAGCTTACTAATGAGTGTTAATAAAAGAAAAATATTATAACTAGACCGTTTCTCAGTTACCGAAAACGTAAGTTTTTAGTTATGTACTTGTAATACAAATTTATGTAAGTTAAAAATATATAATGATCAAGTTAAGCATTGATGATATCATCTTTCTTTATTCAAACAAAAACAACAAGCATACGATTCAATTATCGTGCTTTTTTTACTTGTGAATTTTGAAAGTAAGAAAGGTTCATGTCTTCAAGATCTCTACCAGTTTCAGCTAAGAAACTATGAGCGATTCTTCTCATTATTTGCCAATTATATGCAAACATGTCTGACTCTCTTTCACATGCATACAAGCAAAAAATAATTATCAATAAATGCATGTTTGTGTAGAACAGAAATTTTTCTCGTTGTCATTTTCACACACGTTTACGTTGTGTGAGCTTAATATGAATAAATAAAATTTGAATATGATTTATTTATGAATCGTAGAAATTAATAAAAGAAGAGCAGTTAATATAACACAAGAAAACAAAATGTCTAATTATACACATAATACGAATGAATAAAAGGCAAAAATTACTCTAGCAAGATTGTGAGTGATGATGCATTCGTTCTAAACATGAAAAAACTGAAGTATTTGAGTGTTTCTGGATGAAATTTCGATAATAACTGATATAAAACTTTTTCTTGTTTTACTAATATGTAAAGCCTACATTTAAGTGTTCCATTCATTTAAAATTGGTGATAACTACTTCGATCTTTCATTATTTTCAAACTTCAGTAACAGTATATTTGGCCAGTAGAAATCGTTGTTTAACTATTGTCTCAATTAAAATTGAAATTATACTTTCTCTTGTTTCGTTCACATTATCAACATATCAATCATATGCATAATGAGAAAAAAAAATCATACTAACTCTGTCCTTGCTGTCGTTTTCGCTCTGGTTGGAGAGAATGAAACAAAATTATACAACGTATAAGACAAGGTATTTAATGCAATGAAACTCGAGTCACGCTTCACATAAAACATAAATGAAAGTAGGAAAAAATTATCATACGATCAATGATGTCGTTGGTTTTTTCCCTTTAATTTATTTTGATAAGCATACGTTCAATTACTAATAGGCATATTTTGTTATTGAGTGTTAACGAAAAAACAAAATATTCATATTTCAAGTCGGAAAAAATCTAGAAAAGAAAACAACGTGCATCAAATGTATAAATACAAAAGGTAAATTCTGTTCAAACAGCAGTTTACTATTCACAATACACAACTACCTATCGCACACGAAACATTACATACAAAATGAGTCGACAACCAAGACAGTGCATCGTTGAAAATTACTCGGCTATCTGGGTTGACAGCAATATTGATATGGCCAATAAAGATTGCCAAAATACAATGAAACAATTGCGTGGTGTTGTGAACCAAGTCAATCTGTGTACAACAGCTGAAGAATGTATTCAACAGCTGAATGGAAATCCTGAAAAGATATCATTTGTTATCTCCTCAGGTGCGATTGGACAACATCTTGTACCAAGTATCCATGGCATGGAAAAATTAAATGCCATATACATTTTTTGTCGTAAGAAAGAACGGTATCAAGATTGGGCTCGAAATTAGACAAAAATCCAAGATGTCCAAACGACAATCAAACATATATGTGAAAAATTGCCAACAGCTATCAAACAATGCAATCAAGATCATATGTCGGTGAGCATTGTTGGTGTGAATGCAAGAGATTCTAGCAAGAATCTGAATCAGCTAGAACCGTCTTTTATGTATTTCCAAATATTCAAGGAACTACTCCTTGAGATAGAACATTGTCATCAAGACTTTGAAGACTTGATCACATTTTGCCGAAACGAATACAAAGACAATACCCAGGAAATGAAGAACATTGCAGATTTTGAACGTACTTATCACGCAACAAAAGCCATTTGGTTGTATACACGCCAATGGTTCACCTATAAAATGCTCAATGGCGCGTTAAGAACACTCAATAGCGACATTATGATTCGAATGGGTTTCTTTCTTTGTGATGTACATCGTCAAATCGAAACCTTGTACAAGAATCAGGTCAGTCAATACCATAACAAGATTTTTACAGTCTTTCGAGGACAAGGTCTATCGAAAGCAGATTTTGAAAAGCACGCAGAAAACAAAGGTGGACTTATTTCTTTTAACAACTTTTTATCCACCAGCACAAATCCAGATGTCACCCTCGTTTTCTCCAACGGAGCTTTACAGATGACCGATATGGTCAGAATTATATTTCGAATAACCATTGATCCTACAGTCTCATCAACTCCATTCGCCTCCATTCGAGAGGAAAGTTACTTCAAAGATGAAGAGAAAATTCTCTTCTCCATGCACACGGTGTTTCGCATTGGTGAAGTTCGAAAAATTGACAATAATCGTGCACTTTATCAAGTGGACCTTAAACTTACGTCGGATAATGACCCACAACTTCGAGAATTAACTGACTTTATACGGAAATAGGTCAGCGGTACCGAATGGTATCTAATGGGTCAATTGCTGCTCAAAATAGGTCAATTCGGCAAGGCCGAAGACTTGTATCTGGCACTACTAGAACAGGCATCGGATGATAGCGATAGAGCAGATATATATTCCTAGCTTGCATGTGCGAAAAAGGAGTTCGGAGAGTACACAGAAGCAGCTTCACTTCTGGAAAACGCACTTAAAATTGAACGTAAAACTCTTCCACACGATCACCCTTCATTATCTCATTACTACAACCACATTGGTCTTCGGTATAACAACATGGGTGACTACTTAAAAGCACTTGAATTTTACGAAAAATCACATAAAATCTACGAAAAAGCTCTGCCTTCGAATCATCCTCATTTGGCTGTTAGTCAATTGAATTTTGCAGCATGTTACGAAAAGATGGGTGATTACACAACAGCTCTTAAAACCCTTAAAAGTGCTTATCAAATTCAGCAAAAAATTTTTGAAGAAGGTAATCCAGCTTTTGCTTCAACATACAGCTGGTTTGAAAAGGTTTATCGCAGTATGAAAGATTACTCAAAGGCGCTCGATTACTTTCAAAAACGCCTCGAAATAGATCAAAAAACATTACCTGAAGGGCATCCATATTTTGGCATTACATACAGTAATATTGGTGATGTTCATCGATTAATGGGTGATCATGAGAAGGCACTTACATTTCATAGAAAAGCGTTAAATATTCAAGAAAATATTCAATGTAATCCTCTTGAATGTGCAACGACATATATAAATTTAGGTGAAACTTATCGTCAAATGAAAGATTATACAACGGCATTGTTATATTATCAAAAAGGAATAGAAATACGTGAAAAGAAACTATCAAAAAGTCATCCTGTTTTAGCTGTAGTATATCACAATTTGGCGAAATTATATTTATCTACTCGACAATATAATATGACAATAAAAAATGTTCAACAAGCGATAGAAATTGCTCACGAAAAATAA
>CAJNOP010000113.1:0-67398 GCA_905250075.1 Rotaria sp. Silwood1
GGTTCGACAAGATTTTAAAAAATCTAAAAGAAAAAGAAAATCACTGGGAAAGTTAATTTTTGATTCCTGAGAAAATAAAAGAATTTTTTAAATTAGATATTTGTAAAAAAAAGTCAATTTTAAGTGTCTTTTTTACAGTATATTTACTATAATAAAACTACAAATCTTTGCTTTTGATAAATTACTTGACATATTAGCAGATAACGATGTATTTTTAAACATTGATCAAAATTTAAAAGATATTCTTTTTGTTAATGATCAGTTTGACTTAAAAATTAAACGAATGAAAATTATTCATTTTTGTGATTTATTGAGACAAGCTTATGAGTTTATAGGATACGACCTACTTCAAGAACGTTATCGTCAAGTTATTTATCGCTTTTTATGAAAAAAAGTAAATTTTTAGAAGAATTTTTCTTCCTAGGGAATAAATTATAATCCAAAGAATTAATCAGAAAATAAAATTAGTTACAAAACAACAAAATTAATTGCTTTCAAGTTTATTTTCAATTTGCTCAAGTTCTGCTGTTAAAGAATTAAATGACACAATAAACGAAAAAAGAATTTGCTTTTAATATTTTTCCTTACATTGGTCAAATTAGTGATTTAAAACGGTCATTTAATTCTATTTATAGTATCAATTGACATAAAGAAAATCCTTATGTGAAAAAATATCTTTTTTTATTATATTTTGATCAAAATAATATTCCTAAAATATTTGGAAAAGAGTGTGGGGGAGTCTTCAGTTCGATCAGACGTACATCCGTATCCACACTCACACTCACACCAACATCCCACCCCCACACACCCCACCCCATACGCACACCCAAGTACATCTAAACATATTCAAAGTAATCACATGAAAGAATAATTGTAAAGTCTTTTTTTCTCTACTGCAGGAGGTTTATCCGATTTCAATTTGACCTAATCACTATTTTTCAAGAAACATTGTATAATGTTGCTAACAAATTTAACTGTTTTTCTGCATTATCTTGTCTCTACATAATAATTGAAACTTGATCATTTTCCTGTATTTGATAGTGAAGTTTTCGAAACCAGTGAAAATATTTTTCTTTCAATAACAAAATATGACGATGTAAAAATTCCGTCTGAATATGTATAATAATTATTTCGATATTAGAAACTGTAGCTTATGTATCTGTTTACAGAGAAAAAGTCAAGTAAAACATTTTCTTCAAACAGACTGTGTGAATATTCTGTGCATTCAAACTCACAGCAATCTACATCCTCTTTCTATCAATAAACTATGAATTGAAGAAAAATAGAAAAAAAAACTCTGCCTCTCTCGTTCTAGCAGTGCCGTCTCGAGTGTTTTTTTTAAAGAGCATATATACATAAAATTCACGATTGATAAGAATGCAAAAAAAAAATAAAAGGTTTTGTTTAAGAGACAATACAACACAACGATTCACGCTGACGTTGTCTTTCTTATCCGTCTAAACGTCAAGCCAATTCTTGCATCGGTTCAAGATAGTAAAAACGCATCTATGACATTTTATACGTCATAATCTTATTCACTTGTCGAGCACGACCAGCAATGATGATGGACGACACAGCAAGAACTTGATGACGAATTTGACTGATTTCGTAGAATTTATTCGATGAATTTTGACACAATGCATCACTTTGAAAGAAGACTTTATTGTTGAAGATATCCGAACTGAAAGCATAGCAAAGAAAGAGCAGGTTTTTTTTGTTCATCTTCTGACAAACTTGATCAATTGTCATAATGAGTTAGACGACGTATATCTGAATCATCATTATAATCTATTGAGAAACACAATTAAGATAATACATCAATTCCGCTACATCATTTTCAGGTACGGTCACGCTGTGGCCAATATCCTTGATACCAAATTCGTTTCTCCGTAATAAAGCTATCTCTGATATTTTGTTTCAGGAAAAGTTTTACACAACAGCCTGTATGATTTGAAATGGTATTGAATATGATACAACCCGCTCCCTATATAGTAGTGTTAAAGAAAGTTGAAAAGATTTGTCGAAGAATATTCCACATGACACAAGTGCACAGCAAATAAAGAAAGAAACAGTATGTGGGTCATTTCCTTCTATCTCACTCACACGCATAACAGTTTCATATTTCTGTTTTATCGAAGTTTTTTTTTCAAAGGAAGAGAAACTATAGTAAACAACTTCTTCTTTTATTTTTTCACCGTCTTATCATCATAATTCCATTATAGATATAACTTTCGTAATTCATTAGTTGAGTTTTTTCTGCAGCTTTAACTGTGAATATCGATGAGTTCAAGGAAAAGGTAGGGATTGTTGCGCTTAAACACACGTCAAGATTGCTAAGAAATGTTGAAGCTCACCGTTGATAAACATTTTTCGAAGGGTTTCCTAATATATCGACGATAAATAAGCTTCATTTCTAAATTTACTTTGAAACTTGTTGTAGTAAAATGCCGACCAAAAGTCGTGATGTCGGTAAAGTGCCTCAATATTCCAAGGTATTTACTTCAAATTTTGACTGCAAATATGTAGTGAGAAACGCTGATCGCAGGCACTGGCTGGAGACCAGTCGAATATAATAGGAAGACGTTATACATCCAATATAATCTTTATTTTGCATTATTCATATTACATCCATATCAACATTTCGAATTACACGAAGCTCATCACTTGGCAACCTGATTTCTGAACTTTATTTCATTACTTTTAGAAAAATCTTCCAGAGTACTTTTATATTATTCTGCCCCGATGTGTCAGAGAAATCGTAGTTATAATGATTTCAAATTGGTTACTATATAAATCACATTTAGATTGAAAAGGTTACTTGATAATTTTTTTTCAATACATTTTAAACGCATGAATATTTCTTAAAACTTTTAAAATTAAGACCTTTAACAAACTAAAAGTACGACAATATAATGGTGGGTATGAAATTTGGTTATATGCATGCGATAAAAACGAGTACCTACATCTCACAAATAACATATATGTGTCATTCAATACAAAATATACGAATCGAGCCTATCTATTTCAAATCATGAAGTTTGGAAACTGACATATTAGTGAAGGAGCCGGAAAACATCAATGATGATATTAACATTGAAAACTTTTTTTTTAAACATCATAATAACAATCATCAAAATCATCGAAGAATATATAGTTGTATGTGTTGTTTTTTTTTTAAAGAGTTTCATTAATTGAGCATAGTTATCATCAAATGTCTTAACATATTTTTTTTAGCTAAATAAATTTGGTCAAAAAAATTTATTTTGACTATAAAACTTAAATTATTTGAAGTAAAACACACCTGTCGGTAGTGGTTCGAAGAAGACATTTTTCTGTCATAGAACGAAAAAAATTACGATAGGGTATGGATGATATAAAGTTTTATCATCCGACATTCATACCGTTCTGGACCAAGATACAGATTTTCCGCGTTCTTTTGTCTCAGGAGTTTTTAGAAGACAAACAATGACACAACTTAGATCAGCACAGAAAACTAAATCGAATAATGAACCTTTTGTTAAGTTTTATGATAAACATTTACGGTTAAGGTTACTTGATGTATTTTTCATCTAAAACTTTTTTTCGCAACAATTTTATTGAAAAAATGCTGGAAATTATTACTCCAATAAAATATTCATATTTTATTGAAAATAAATCATTTCAAGAGAATTTTCACCGATACTGAACTTTTAATGAAAAATGATTTGATTCGATTGACTATGGATCAAAGTAAACTCTAGATTATGTAAACCATCAGAAACTTCACTTTTATGCTTACATCTAATTTTCAGGCTGTTGCTGACTGTGCGCCAGTGTGTCGTATTGACGTTTGAAAGCAAGAAAAGATGTCGTAGGTAGTAAAACAGCAAAGTAGTACATTTTCTTGTTGTTCTTCTACTTGAAGAAAACAGGACATGAACAAACCAATCATATTTTTTTGTTTAGAAAAAAAACAAGTATTGACAAGTAAGTGAATTAAATGCAAGATAATATAAGTATTTTTTCCTTATAAAATACGAACAGTATTGTTGATTTTGATTCTTCATCAAATTCTACAAATATTTATCAAATGTGTCTCGTTCTTTTCCATCGTTAACTGCAGAAAACTAATTTGATTATTGTTAAAATGAACAATCAAAATGACGAGGGTGTAGGCAGCAGCAGGGTTAGCGGGGGTGCGACGAAGCGATCGCATCCCCCTTCTAAAATCCTAGATCCACCACTAGGTGTAGGTATCTATATTCCACACTCATACGAATAAAGTAGACTGATATCAATACATCTATATGTACACATATTAGATGAAAATCGTTTGAAATAAGACTAAAGAGTTTTAGTTATTGCTAATGAAATTCAAAAAAAATTATTTTTCGGTTTAAATTCTCAAAAAACTTGAATCAATCACATCTCTGTCGCATAAATGTATCTTTTGCTTTTTTTTCTTCTGCACTATTTTTTTCGTCTATTATTTTGTTCTTTCTTCTTTTACTCTCGATAATATCGTTCTCGTCGGTTCTGACGTATTCCATACAAGAATCCGTTGGCAAAATTTCGCCTATGAAGGAAAGAAAAAGAAAACTATCGGTCTGACATAGACATAAAGAACGATAATAAATTTGTAAACAACTGTGATTCTGCTGAATTCAGTTGCTTCAACTTTTTTTTTTCTCTATTTAATTTTATCATTATTCATTTTTAGAAGAAAAACAAATACCAATTAAAAATGACACAAAAAAAAATTCTATTTTTTGATTCAAAATTATATGATGAAAAAACATTTAAAGAAGCTTTAAAAACATTAAATGTTCATGATAAATTACGTTTTACATTTCTTCAAAGTAAATTAAATGATGAAACTATTACGGAAGCTCAAGGTTATGATGGAATTTGTATTGTTCATCAAGATGCTCGTATACCAAATATTATCGAAAAAATACATAAAAATTGTCCTTCAGTAAAAATAATTGCTTTACGCAGTGCTGGACATCAAGGTGCATCATTAGAAACAGCTAAAAATTATGGTATTGAAATATGTCGTGTACCACATTATTCACCACATGCTGTTGCTGAACATTCAGTAGCACTTTTACTTTCATTGAATCGTAATATGCATCATGCTTTTTTTCGAACAAAACAGCATAATTTTACATTAGATGGATTAGTTGGTATTGATCTTTTTGGTAAAACAGTTGGTATTATTGGAACAGGTGGTGTTGGAATGTGTGCAGTTAATATATTTTTAGGTTTTGGTTGTAAAGTTTTATGTTATGATATTAAACCTGATGAAGAAGCAGCGAAAAAAAAAGGTTTTGAATATGTAACAATGGATGAATTACTTCAAAAAAGTGATATTGGTAAGCAAAAGAAGATCATGTTTTTTTTTTTTTTATTTTGAATAATAATTATGTTATATTAAATTAGTTTCTCTTTATGCACCATTGAATGATACAACTTATCATTTGATTGATAAAGCTGCTTTTGACAAAATGAAACAAGGTGCAATGTTAATTAATACAAGTCGTGGTCCATTAGTTGATGCTAAAGCACTGGTAGATTGTTTGAAATCAAAAAAATTACGAGGTGCAGCATTAGATGTTTATGAATTTAAAGATAAATATTATTTTTATAATGATTATAGTCAAACAGTAAGAGAGAAAAAAAAGAATATCTTTTGTCTTTTTTTGTTTTTTTTGTAAATTAATATTTTTATTTTAGGTTATGGATGATGATACATTAGCTCGTTTAATTTCTATGCCAAATACAATAGTTACATCACATCAAGCATTTCTTACTGAAGAAGCATTAAAAACAATTGCTGAATCAATTGTTCATAATTTAATTGATTTTTTCTATGGAAAAAAAGAAAATATCTAAGCAATACATATAAGATCGAATTTTCAAAACAAATTATTATCTACTAGTATTCATCTGCCATTTATTTGGTAAAATACATTCAGTCATTATTTAGTTAATCATAGTCGTTGAATTGTACACAAATATATTTTTTTTCTCGTATTTTATGTGTTTAGTTAGAAAAATTTATTTTTATTTTTATGTATCTTAAACAATTAGTAAACCCATCGTTCCATCTTCCGCTATTAGAAAAACCGCTTACAATAGAAGAATATTTTTATTTAATCAATTTTTCTTAATATCAGAACTTTAGTTAGTATATTTAGTTCAAAATCTACTAAGCTTTCAGATTTTTCAACTGAAAAACTCATAAAAGACTGAGTTCAACATAGTTGTTTACCTTTGAAAAACTCTTTCAGTTAAAATTATGTGAATAAATAAACGAAAAATTATCTCTCACTGTTTTACAGCACAAATTGATATATGTGATTTTCAATGAAGATCTGTTCGTTTTATTTTATATTTACTCAAAAGAAAAAAACGAATAATAATAAATATGTAGAAAGTTTATTCATCGTATAATACGCTGGTATTAACCTTGTCTGGTATAGTATTGATGCCACTTCTTCAAGAGTAATAGTTTGAGCTGATGTTCTCATCGGTGATCATTATCGATATTTTAATAATACAATCGAACTGAACATGATGTTTTATGAAGTGAATTTCTAGTTTTTATCATGCTTTTTTTTGAATTATTATTAAGAAGAGACAAATATCGAGTTTAGAATCACTAATTGATTTATTCAAGTGACCTAAAAATCGTTTTCATCATTCACATATCTTGATCAATTGAGAAGGCATATTTTAACATGGCAAACCTCATTGTCAATCATTGGCAGTTGGTGGGATACAGAACAAATCGGATACAAAAAGTAGAATGCTATACAGTATTCATTGAATACTTATTTGGGACAACTCATCAAAATGATTTTCTTACCAAGCTGATCTATATAGCGAACGTCACACAATAAGAAAATAAGTAGAGTTTAACAAGATCGGGTGTAGGTGAAGGGACTGACGATATTCATACTCAAACCTACACTCTCTCATAGATACTTCAGAACGCTCGACATTTACTCTATCTGACAGATTTCATGTAGGTTGGGAAGACATTATTTTAAGTGTTTTTTTTTTAATTTATTTATGATGAAAGGACAATCACGTAGATGAAGTTAGCATAAGATTCCCGTAAATATTACCTATATTTGCCCATGATTGTTTCAGAGTGCCTATTATTTTTTTTAATTAGAACTTCATGAGCTGTATCTGACGGTATAATTAGATTTTTTCATAACTCATACGATTTGAATGTTTCTTAGCACAAGTGTAATAGGCGGATGCGTTAAAAGCAGTGATTTTTACAAGACTTCTTCAACCTTTTCATAACATGAAAATGCTTTCGAGTACTCGACAATGTCATAGTACACATTAGCTATGTTGTTGTAGGAAGCATCTAAATCGGGATGATTTAAAAGGAGAGTTTTCTTATGAATATCTAGTGATTTTTCGTAATATGAAAGTGCTTGTGAGTACTCGCTCATGTTAGAATACATCTGATCAAGTTTGCCATTGTAGTTCAACCGATCTTGATCAGAAGATGCCTTTGCGAAAAAGTTCTCATAGAGTTGTTCTGCTTTTGAAGATTCACTCAGTGGAAAAGTATATCACCAAATCAAGACCCTCCTTTTGCAGCGGAGCTGAGCTCTTAGTGTAGATGTATTGTGAGTGTTCAAATCATGATAAATTTGATCGTTGTAGATTCATTTAATCCGATCGATACGAAATATGGTGTGTGTTGAACAAATAATTTCTTCTTTATCTTTAAAGTAGCCATCTGTTTCATGCCAACAAAAGAAATTGAATCATGTTGTGCATAGTATAGGATCGATGATCATGACAAAGAGTATGCTAACAGAGTTCGGATCGGTAAGTGGTGCTCGGCGTGCAAAGTTTTTCAGTAAAATATTACGATTAAGACTTGTTGAAAGGCATAAGTCCATATTTTTTTTTCAAAATTTTCGAGAGTGTAGGTGTTAATCTTCTCTTCCTCTTCACCCCACATCCATATCCATACGAACATCACTGCCCACACTCGATTGAGGATAATCGTAATATAAGTTTTATTAGATTAATATTTGTCAAGCATATTATCATAGTTCAATTTTCTTTATCGTTGATATGCTATTTAGTTTATACAATTGGAAAAATGAATTATACAAAAATTAGAAAATTAATCCATGAATATATAGCTTTTCATCTTCTAAATATAAAATCCAAATATATATTTTTTTTATTATACATCTAAAGTTCAAAGTCCTCGATATTTTATTGAAGATTACTGTATTGCCATACTATTCTTCTATTAATGCCCGAGTCAACAACTAATGTTATTTAATACAGACTGTTATTATAAAAACTTCATAGATATAATACTTTCATTAAAAAAACGTGGCATATATTATGTAAAACTCAAAGTCCTCGATTTTTGGTTAAAGGATATGAAAACCTTTAACAGTTTGATTATTAATCTAATTTTATGAATAGAAACGATTGAAATATATACACTATCTTCTATACGAATAATATTTGATCAATTAACACAAATGCTTGCAGATATTTTATCTTTAAATAAACTTATTTGGCTTGACATTAATATGTTTAATAGATCTGCAACTATCTTGCAGCAAATATATTATTAAGTAAATCAAATTCTATAAAAATTTTTAGTTTCATTCGTGAAATTTAATATTCTACTTGAAACAATCACCAAGTAACTGATGGTTCTATACTTTTGCCATATTAAATCAAATATAGTTACTAAATAAATAAACATGAGAAAATATGAATCAGGTCATACATATCAATAGACCTATAATTGTTAAAACAATATTCATTCATAAATTCTTACACTGTTACCCTATATATGCATGACTTAAACCTGATAGAACAACTGTTCAACTCAAGGTTAAACTATAACTATGAAATAATAAATGGTTTTTAATCCAGATAAATTATCTGACTGTTCCTATAAATTATCCTTGTCAGCTAAGCAACAGCATACATATAAAATTATTATAATTTCTTCAATAAACCTCCACAAACTTAAATAATTTCGTTTAAGCACAATTTCCAAAGGTCACTATTATTTTATTCAACTCTTAACTTTAAAACCTTTAAAAGATTCTGCAGAGCCCTAATGAGTGTTTTATGATTAAATAAATAACACGAAATACGTCGGCGAAAATAACTCTGTATTTTCTTCTTATTCTTTTTTTTAAGCACATTAATATAAATATATATGTCAAATTATTTCGATAAGATATCCGATTGCTGAAAAGCAAAAGCTAAGACACATGATGAGAATTATCGAAACGAAGCTCGTAACGCTTGAAGATAGCTTTCAGATAAACAGTCATGACTTAGAATATTCTTCAACGATCAATCATGAAGACTACCAAAGAATTTACCTTGTTGTTAAATTAACTTTCTTTTTTCATTTCTTCTGATTAAACTGTATTTTGTTTTGATCTTTACCCTACACCAAAAGGTAAGGGTATATTTAATAATAATAATAATAAAAATAATAATAATATTGTGTTCTTTCTGCACATTGTTTCTATTTCATGCTATTACTATTTACCTTGCTAATCTGTCGCTTTTCCGATTGCAGGAAGAAAAATATGCGTAGTGATATCATCCTTAAGTTTGTTCTCTCTTCTGCTTGTCTTTTTTCTATACGTTTACGGTTAATCTTGCTCATTTTTCTCTTTTCACACCTCCAATCAAGCGAAGTAAGTTGCATATTACCATCGATCACGTGTGTCTTGCTTCTATTTGCTTTGTAATGATTAGATGAAGGCTATTATTTATCTCTCTCAATACTCAAATGAATAAAAGTAAATGAGCTTTGCCGTCATGTATATGCTGTATTTCGCCGTCGTCTCTACGTATTATTCAATATCTTGTTTGGGTGTTTTTACGATGGCCTTATGATGAAAGAGCTTGTTGTTTCAATTTTACGTATGTGTATTGTAGATAATATACGTACCATGCAAAACTGAAGTTTTCTTGACATGAATGACGTCTCTTCTTTTAGATTTAATTTATTTTAATTTACTATTATTAATTGATTGAAATGTGACGTTTCATATCTCGATGAGATACTTCTTCAGACATTAAATTTAAGAAAAATGATGTACAATTATATAAAATAAGAGTACAAAAAATGTTTTCTTTTTTTTGTCTTTTCTTATGTGTATTAGTCATTCTTCGAGAGTGGTATGGAAAAGCATTTAATCCCTATCTAACTGACAAAGAAAAGAACATTGTTTGTTTATTGTTATTTGATTTATTTTTATATCATTTATCTTAAATTTAAAGTTTGAAGAAGTATCTCATCGAGATACAAAACGTTACATTTTAATCAATCAATAACGTCCGATCGAAAAGTTTTTGGACAAGATGTTTGTTCTCGTTTGACCCACTAGAAAGTATTTTCGACGAGTCAAAAGCTATGAGTTAGAACCAGAATTTTGTTCTCTTTTCGAATATGGGCTTAGAAATTTTGTCTGAGCTTTTGTTTGAGAGTAGTGAAATAATAGTTGAAAAGCCTAAAAAACTAGTTTGAACGAAAAATTTTTTCGCACACTTTGTATATTTACTATTACAATTCGAAACTAAAAGTTGAGATCTTTGTTTTATATATCACAAAATGACTGTAACTAGGAGTGGATCATTAACATTAATCTTAAATTAATGTTAGTATTTTTCATTAACATTAATATTAATGACTTAATATTAATGAATTAATGTTTAATGAGAACATTAATCATTACTATTAATGCATTAATGTTTAATGAGAACATTAATCATTACTATTAATGAATGAAGTTTTTAAAGGAAAACATTAACCCTTAATGTTAATGGTTAAGTGAAGTTATTAATTAATGTCAGTAATTAAGGCCCATTAAATAAAATGGTCCACCCCTAGTGTAAAGACTTTTGACACGCAGATTGTGCGTATTTGAAGTTGTTTTTATGACCTTTTTTTTCGATTAAATTTTTGCTCTTTATTCCCTAAAAGATATCTGCAGGTTTCATGTAAGCAAGCGTCTAAGCGAGTCTCCTTCAATAAACCGAAGCTTTTAGTTCTTTCCCAACAACAAGTGCACATTTCCACTATATTTTATGGATATTTTTGCAACATTTTCTTGAAAATCCCCATTTATATGCTCTAATTCGCCATACACCTCTCCCAATCTTCGAAACTTCGCGCGGCGACTGAATATGTGAAACATTGATTTATTGAAAAAGTCATTTCTACAATCAGAACAATGTCCTAAACTTGCAAAATACTTGCTTGAAGGCAAAAGATTAATAAATAACCAATAAAATATCCCATTGATACATAAGTTCTGCACCTTTTTTGTGTTTTAGACAAATTTAAGGCCTTCCATCTTATGATTGAAAAGTGATAGAAGTCTGAAACTTTTAGTGTAGTTAGGTGTCTTTGACTTCGAATTATACTAACATTTTCAGAGTTCCATCCCTTTTCAATCACGACGTGCAAGGCGTTAAATTTGCCGAAAATACAAAACAACCTACAGAACTTATGTACCAATCCGATAGTTGTTTTCGTCATATTTATTTTTTCATTTATCTTGCAGGAGAATCAGGGGCAAACATTTGATCGAAAAAAGATCGCAGAAACAATTTCAAATACACATAGGTGCACATAGAGCATTATGCTGATTCTAAAAATAATATTTGTTTGAAGTCAAACCAGGATTGTTCTGTTCGAAAAGCGTCGAATAGGCAACAAAAATGATAGAAATTGGGTTCTATGAGTAATATTTGAGCAAAAGTGCTTTACTAGACATCGATTTTCAAGTTTAAAACAGTTTTATTAGAAAGAACACATACAATTGCATATTTAATAGAAAAATCTTAATGATGCACTTGTATAAACTATAACTTCAAAAGACTAAACAAACAGTAGCTTTGACAATATGACCCAATCTGGGCGGTATTTGACATTTATTGTGTAGGAAAATGTTTGAATGTCTCCAAACTCTTTATAAATTTTGATAGAGAAAAGAATTTTCGTCGAGTAAGTCTATTTTTGTGAACCTAAACTGATATTTGATGGACGTCTGGATGAAAAACGTTTTTTAGCGCTTTCAAAAAGTGTTATAGACGTTTGTTATTATACAACTAATTTAAGAAAAAACTGTTAGATTTGTAATCAAACCACTGAGTCCTGCCAAGTTATAGGGACTTCTAATTGAACGGCGACAAAAATAATAGTTTTCGACGCCTGAGGAGACCCCAGACATTAAAAATGAATCATGAGAAAATATATAATAAACCTGTAAAAAATAATCAGGGATGACTGTTGATTCTTCGGATAATAAAATTAGATCGAGTTTCCTTTCTGGGACGCCAGATCCATTATTTGGTATCTCTCTTTAGGCCATAAAAATTTGAAGATATTTTTTCGTGAGATACCAATTAATGAAAAAAATGACGTATGTTAATTTTTTTTCTTAAAATTTATTTTC
The DNA here is from genome assembly GCA_905250075.1 of Rotaria sp. Silwood1. Lineage (NCBI taxonomy): Eukaryota > Metazoa > Rotifera > Eurotatoria > Philodinida > Philodinidae > Rotaria > Rotaria sp. Silwood1. The sequence goes on from CAJNOP010000113.1 coordinate 12,474, forward strand.
TTGATTGACTCATGAAGTCTGTCTTGAATAGTTACGATGGTTTCCATTGGAGAGGTCCTAAAAAATTATCGCGATTACTCTCAGCATTTCTTAAATTATCTTTTCTTCCATGAAAAAATCAAAAATAGAAAAAATATTTGCTTCATATCAATCATTAATCATTAATATTAATGATTAATGAAAAACATTAATTAATGTCATTAATTAAGTCCCGTTAAATTAAATGGTCCACCCCTAACTGTAGCTTCAATTGGGTAGAAGCTACAATTTAGTTCGATATCACATTTTGTAGAGAAGTTTTTACTCTACAAAATGACCGTCTCGGATAATTTTTAGCCTGTTCGAAAAGGGACTTACAGGGGTAAACAAAAGCGTGTTGATTCACTATTAAAAATTATTTTTCGGGCCTTTCAAAAAATTCCTCACTACTCTTGAATAAAAATAGATGCAACATTTCTAAGCCCATATTCGAAAAGAGAACAAAATTCTGGTTCTAACTCATAGCTTTCGACTCGTCGAAAATACTTTCTAGCGGATCAAAAGTGAACAAACATCTTGTCCAAAAAATTTTCGATTGGACGTTATTAGTAAATAAAACGAAATTAAAACTGAAAGAAAAGAATTAACTTCTGTCAAGAATCAACTCAACCTTCTTATTTCAACATATACTGAAGTTTTTGTCTCGGTATATGCCTAAGCGGCGGCAAATATAATTTGAAAACTTCCTGTGATTTTTTTTTACCAATCATGTTCTATGAAATTGATGATCATGGCAAAGCAACCCCTGTAGTAGTACTCTATACCATATAATTCTATCCTACGACATTACTTTAGATGAAGCGCAATCTCCACCAGATTAAAATGTGAAATACGATAAAGCCGCTTCAATTGTAGACAGGACAATCATCTAATCACATAGCTCCGGGCACTCCACACTCTTTTTAAACAAATTGCGATCGGTTAAAATATCAGTTATTTTGCAGTCTATGCTGATTGCTTTTTCGACATGTCTATCATCGTCTGTGAGGAGCAGGGAAGGGTCGAAAAATTTCTTGGCGTGTACTCAATATTCTTTTACAGTCGTGTTTCACAAAGCTACAAGCTAAATAAAATAATAGTCCGAAGATTGAGTTATTCTGTTCATCAAATTCATGGAAATTTTGATGAAAACTTGGAAAACTGCTGTACAATTCATTCAAATAAAACGGCTTTCTGTACGGCGATTGTGTATTTCCTTTTTATCAAAAACATCCACTTTTATATTTTGTGACAGAAGAAGGACTGAGTAACTTTGAGCACGACTAGGTGACGGATTACAGATCGCTTAACAAAGTTTTATTGGAGGCACGCTGGATCATTCGCTGCGAACAACCGACGAGCTTATGTAGCAACTTATACTCACTTCAACAAGATAGTAAGTTTATTTTTTCCATTTTTGGATTATTTCTAAGAGAAGATACATACACCCGTTGTTATCTTGTATTGTACTACTAGATAGGTAATTTTTTTTTCCATTTTTTCAAGATGAGTACGGCGTACGATGAATACTTAAACTATCATCACATCTATCCTTCTAAGGTAGATATTTTGTTGATAGTGTAACGTAGCATAGAGATGACTACGTTCTGAATGTAATTATGGTCTACTTGGCAATTACATTAATCTCAAATAGTATTCAATCGTTTCAGACAATAAAAGATAGAAATGTATGCCCGTCAACGATGCACAAAGATCTATTACCAATGAAGGTGATAAAAGTCAAATGAGGATATGAACAGGACCTTGTCTCATATTCGTGTTTTTCAAGTAATAATAATTTGTTCTTTTGAAACATTTTGTTTGATTAAAAAAAAAGACGTACCCTTCTATCATGATTATTTTATTGTACAACATGGTGTAAAAGCTTCTTCTTTCTATAAGTTAGATTTGAAAGAAAAGTGGAGAAAAGTAACACATCTACTTGCATGATTAAAAAGAAACGAGCATACGTGAATTAACATCAAACTATCAGTGGAAGGTGGTAAAGATACCGATCATAATGCTTGATGCTGATCACTCTTGCATTTTAAAATATTGATGGATTATTTTTCTCTGTATTATGTAACGGAGAAAGCTGTCTTGTTGTGGTTATCTCCTTTTTTAGTGTTTATTCAATTTTTTCTTCTTTCATATTCACAATTGTCTTGGATAAACGATCTCTCTCTCCTATCTATTTTGTAGATTGTATATGAACTTTGATTATGATCCTGCCATCAAATAACATTCTTGAACTTTTTTTCAAAGTAGCACATGCCTCTCCAAATCAAGTGGCGATCGAACTCGATGAACAGACATGGACATATGGCGAACTACTGATGAATGTGATACGTATCGCTCAGCATCTTCAAATCGAGATAGGTGAAATTGTCTATCAATATGTTGATCGTAGTTTAGAAATGGTATGTGGATTATTAGGAATCATGTGTGCTGGTGGTGCATATTGTCCTCTAAGTCCTATTGATCCATCTATGTGTGTTCGTGCATTGATTGATAAAACCAAAGGTCGATGTGTTCTTGTTCATGAAAATACATGTGATAAGTTCTCAAATACGATTAGTGAGCAAATTCAAATGATTAATCTTGAACATCTTTTACTAGCTGACATCACAGAAGAAGTTGCTGAAAAAAGTAATTATTTCTTTTCCGAAAGAAATTCATCTTCACATGTTTTATTCATTTTTCAGAGATATATGTAGAGAATGACAGTCCAAGTTTTATTATTTGTACATCTGGTACAACGGGTGAACAAAAAATAATTGTGCATACACACGCATCTCTTATAGCAGGTGTTCATCATTTGATGATTTGGAACACCAAACACGGTGATAAAGTTCTTCAAGTAGTTGCATCCTCGTGGGCCATTCATTTATTTGAAATTTTGATGCCATTGGTGATAGTTCCTTCAGGCACATTAGTGCTTTTGTCACCTGAAGATAATTGGAACATGACCCGTTTTTGCAAGATTATCGAAGAAAAACAAATTACTGTTCTCTTTATCAATCCATCATTGCTTAAAGTACTGCTTGACTACCTCGAGCTGAACAATAGAGAATGTAATCAAACACTTGAACGAGTACGCATCTTATGGATATCGGGCGAATCTCCTAAAGCACAACATCTAGCTAAAATCAAGTCATTTTCTTCACAAGTTCGCATCTTTTTAATATTCGGCATGAGTGAAACCAATGCTGCTATAGGGCGTGAAATCGAAGAAAGCATTGATGAACTTACAGATTTAAGTATCTTACCTATTGGTTGTTCACTAGCAGAATATCGATGTTTACTTGTGGATGAAAGCAACGATGAACAAGTCATTTCGCCATTAGATACAAACACAATTGGTCAAATTTATCTTGCAGGTATTATCTCTTCTATTCTAAAGATTATAAAATTTTATCATCCGTATATTTGCAGGTGCTGGTCTTTTCCAGTGTTATTATAACAATCCCGAGTTGACCAGTAGAACCCGGGTAATAATCAATAATGAAGAATTTTTCAAGACAGGTGATCTAGCTTGTTACAATGAAAAAAGTGAACTTGTGCATGTTGGACGTATCGAGTTTCAAATAAAGATTGATGATCAACGAATAGAAACAGCTGAAGTGGAAAGAACAATCATAGCTTGCTGTCCAAATGAGATCTCCAACTGTTTCGTGACCAAATTATCCCAAGATGAGGATTTACTCGTGGCCTATGTCATCAGTGATAATTCACAGCTTGACACTGAATCAATTCGAAATTATTGCAAAGATCATCTTCGTAAATACATGATTCCATCTTATTTTATTGTCCTCGACAAATTACCGTTGAATGCAAAAGGGAAAGTGGATAGAAAACAACTACCATTACCATCATTGCCCAGTAATGTTTCAATGCAATTTGTCAAACCCGACGAACTTTTACCATCAGTTGTCTCAGAGTTCGACGTTTGTCTTCCTGATAAAACACTTTCCAAAGGTAATCTTTCAAATGCATAATTAGAAATCGTCAGACTGACCTCTCAGTTGTTGTTTAACGAGCTAAAGTAATTTTTACTTCCGTCAAAAAAAAGAGTCTTTACCAACATACCGAAAATAATAGAACTGTTTAGTTTTAATCATTGTTAGAGTAACATTTCAATCACAAATAGATTCAGAAAAATTTTGTACGAGATGTTAGTTAGAGGAAAAGCCACATCCTTTGGATCTGTTTATATTGACTTCTTATTTACTAAGTGAGTTTCTCGTGGATTTTTAACTATCTAACAAATTTTCAGCGATTCAGAATCACATTGGTGCATGGAATAATAACTTCGAGATTAGATGAAACGCTTCCAACGTAAAAAAAATCTTACATCGACAAAAAAGGTCACACGTTTTCTTTCATCTAGTTGACCGTATGTTCTTATGTGTTCATAAACAACCACACTTCCAGCATGTTCTAAAAGTCCGAGCGAAAAGTCAACTCCTATAACTTCACTACTTATCAAACTTGAGCAAGTATTTTTTTTTATTCAAATGACAGATATCACTATGAATCTTGTATTTACACTAGCAAACTTCATGAGTAAAAACACTACGCAGCATTTCTCTTTGGATACTTTAAGTTCTTGCGTCTTTTGTGGCGTTTAGATCGGTGAAATCAGACGATAGCGCAAGCATAAAAAGAGAAATGCTGCATAGTATTTCTTTTTGAAATCGACAAAAAAGACTGATAGTTGTATTTCCATCGAAACTGATAGCTGCGTACAGTATTGATGAAGGTTGTCCATATAAATAATAGCTTTAGAAACTGATAATATGTGAAACAATCGATGATGACATAGATCTAGTTTGTTGACGTTTAATATAAACAACACTTTATTAATTCCTAGATGCTTCTCGATGTTGGTCATCGTTGCCTTCCATTCCATTTCGATCATTCAGTAACAGTCATTGCTCAATCATGGATAAACATCGTTTGACAACTGCAAGTAATACGATAAATAAAAACATGTTTTATACATCACTACCAACAATTGTTCATATCTCAAATGATGATTCACATATAAATGAAACTGATCGTTTTCTTAATGAACGTGATTTACCAGATTTATCTAATCTTGAAGAAAGAGATAAAAATAAATTACCATTTCCAGGTTTTATAGAAAAAACTTTCTATTGTCTTCGACAAAGAACACCACCACGTTATCAATGTTTAAAACTTATAACATGGTCATGGTTTGAACGTATAAGTATTTTTGTTATTTTGCTTAATTGTATTACACTTGGTATGTATCAACCATGTGCACATCATACTGCTATAGAATTATCGAAAAAATGTGATACACCACGTTGTATTTGGGTTCAAACAGCAGATCAATTTGTTTTTATATTTTTTACAATTGAAATGTGTATTAAAATGATAGCGATGGGAATATGTGGTAAAGGAACTTATCTTGCAGATTCATGGAATCGACTTGATTGTTTTATTGTTCTTACTGGGTATGATTATATCAACTTTTGTTTTGAACAAAAAGAAAAAAAAAAGCTAAAATTTTCTTTAAGAAATTTGATCTAAGATTTGATGAGTTTAACGATGAAAATTATTGGAAGTGAGACGAATATGTTTTTTATACAGAACTTGAAAAAAAGTTTCTTTTTATTTGAAGTCGTTTCAAAAGCTCTAAATACCTGAAGTTTTTCAACAATCATCAATAATACACACTATGAAAATTAATGCTATCAATGATTTCTTTTTTTTTTTTAATGTATATTTTGAATCTATAAGAGACAATAAAGTATAGAAATGAGAATAAGAAGTTATTAACTATTAATATTTAGATTCGTGGAATTATTGATGCCAGGTGATAATTTAAGTCTAACAGCTATTCGTACAGTTCGAGTACTTCGTCCATTACGTGTCATTAATCGTGTACCATCAATGCGTATTCTTATTATGCTTCTACTTGATACATTACCTATGCTTGGTAATTTACTTGTTCTCTGTTTTTTTATCTTCTTTATCTTTGGTATTATTGGTGTACAATTATGGAAAGGATTATTACGTAATCGTTGTTTTTTACAATTGAATACGACAATTATAGATAATTATGCAATATACGAGTATGTTTATCAAAAAAAAAAAAAACAAATCGGAAATATTTCATTGTTTATTTTCTTTTTTTCTTAAGTGATTTTCCTTTACAATCTTTTTATATTCCTTCTGATCAAGATTCATTTATTTGTTCTAATCCATCATCGAATGGAATGACAAAATGTTCAGAAATTCCACAATTTCATCGTGATAATATGACATGTGAACTTGATTTTTATTCATTGAATTTATCATTAACGAATAATGTAATAAATGGATGTATTAATTGGAATCAATATTATAAATTATGTGCTATTTCTGATCAAAATCCATTTTCTGGTTCGATTAGTTTCGATAATATTGGTTTAGCATGGTTGGCTATTTTTCAAGTTTGTTTCTTATTTATTCGTTAAATAATTACTAATTATATTTACTTCTTATTTTATTTATTAGATAATTAGTCTCGAAAGTTGGGTTACTATAATGTATTATATACAAGATGCTCATTCATTTTGGGATTGGATTTATTTTGTATGTCTTATTGTTATTGGTTCATTTATTATGATGAATCTTTGTCTTGTTGTTATTTCTGCACAATTTAGTATAACAAAAAAACGTGAAACACAACGAATGTTAACTGAACAAAAACGTTTTTCAGGTTCATTAAGTACAGTAACAAGTGATCGAGTAGGTTCTTGTTGGGAAGAAATAATTAAATATTTTCAACGATTATTAAGACGTGCATGTAAACGTTTCAGAATATTCATGAAAAATTATCGACAAAAACATGATAAGGTAAGTGTAACGAAAAAATTGCATAAAATTAATCAGAAGATCGTAATGTTAGTTTTCATCGCATAGATTCTAGTCAGTTGATTAAAGAACAATTAATCGAATTATATGAATGACAAGTCACTAGAGATTGCGAGTGGTACTTTTTCATATCCCATATTGTTGATGGGAACTTATCAGTTTCTCAACATTAACTAGAAGATGCCTTTCTCTTCTAATACCGTTGATTGACTATTATAATAGTAATCTGATCGATTAGAAACAGTTTCAAAAGTATTAATTAAAAGCTAAAAACGAACTGAAGTTTTCGAGTTTTGTTCTGTTTGGTTAGAACCTTTGAAAGAATGGTTCTGTTCGCTCTTGGCCTCTGCTATTTGATTGTCAAAAAGTAATCGAGTTCACTAGAGGATATCCTCTATTGAATGTTAAGTGCATTTAGAAAAATAGCATTATCAAAAAAATTTTGTTCAATTCTAAAAATCATTTAGCTTTGATTACTATTTGTATATATAGAAGAAATAAAATTAAATAATTGTTTTTATTTTTCAAAGGCTAATCAAAGACATCATCAAAAAGTAGCAGCAACAAAAAAATTATTAACATCAAATGCATTACCTTCATCCAATGTCAATATAGTTTCGTTAACTCCATTAATTAATCAAAAACATCGACCGAATTGTCGACATTATCAATCTCAATCATTATTAGTACCAATACCATTACCAATATCGATTGATCGTGACACTGACACATGTAATATTTCTCCAACGTCAATAAATAATAATTCACTTATTGAAAAAAATGAAAATCTTGAATTTGAACGGAACGAACAATTAATAGAAAGTAATGATATATGTGATTGTTATTATCAAGATGAAATTGTTAATACGTCCGATAATAATCAAACAGAAGAAGAAAAATTAAAATTTCATCAACGATGTAAAATCTGTTGTTGTTCACATTTTACAATGATACGAAAATTAATTTTACGTTTTGTTACTAGTAAATATTATGATCACATTATTCTCTTGGCAATTGTTACAAATACATTTACAATGGCTATTGAATATCATGGACAACCAAAATCCTTAACAAATATATTAGAATATAGCAATTATGTTTTTGTTGTTTTATTTACAATTGAAATGTTATTAAAAATAATTGCTGAAGGTTGTTTAAAATATATTAAAAATGCATTTAATATATTTGATGGTGGAATTGTTTTAATCGGTCTTATTGAATTATTTGGAGCAAAAAATAGTGGATTATCTGTTTTACGTACATTTAGATTATTACGTGTACTAAAACTTATTCGATTTATGCCAACATTAAGACGACAATTAGTAAGTTGAATTACAGTTTAACATTCAGGTAGATGTGAGTCTTCGCAAAATTCTCACCTACATACTACCATGAGGCGTATCTGAGATAGTAGCTATGTAATGAGTACTAATATGTGGATCATCAGTCACTGTATCTTTAAAAGTATCATTATTTTTTTGAATGATGGCGGTACTGAAAATCATTCGAATCCATCGAGCAACCGTAAACGGTCTCTGTTATGTCATTGTTTACAGCATTCTGTAAATGACCCCATAAAACATTCCATAATTCACGTACAACTTGTCGGAAATGAGTAGCTGTGAGTACACCATTGTATACTCGTTTACGGACCATTTTGTTCGACCTGGATAGCTTATGTTTAACAAAGATAACTTTTCATTAAATATCAACAAAATAAGGATTGAAAGACAAACAGAGGAAGTTTTCATAGTACATTTTGTCATCGCCGTATTTGATTAAGGATTTGGCTCTAAGTCGATAGCTGATGAAGTCTTCAATGATCAATTTGATAAGGTCGTTTGTCAATTTTAACAACAGCTAATCAGAAAAATTTTTACAATCAAAGTGAAAAAAGGTTTGAGCATACCCCTAAGAGATTAAAATGTGAAACACGATGAAATAGTGTATAAGAGTTCTTGTATGTGAGAAGTAGATGACTCAAATTCCTGGATATATACTTCAACAATTGTTTTTATATTTTGTCGTTTGTTATCTAGGTTGTCATGGCAAGAACATTGGACAGTGTTGCAGCATTTTTATTAGTATTAATGCTCTTCATATTCATTTTCAGGTAAGTCTATTGAAAAACAATTCTCTCTCTCTCTTGTCTAAACTACTCCTGGAATGAATATTTGAAATAAACCGTAGGTATACAGTCCTTTATTTTGTCATTATACACATATACACGTTATTTTACTCCTATTTTTTTTTCTTCTAAATTTGAATAGCCTTCTTGGTATGCATTTATTCGGTGGTGAATTTTGTACGCTTGAAGCATTCAATAAAACATCACGTAAACCAATGGATTTAAAATGTCGTTGTTGTACATGTGTCGAATGGAATTTATTAAAAAATTCTACTGATCTCAAAGATTTAACATGTGTACAAGAGCGAGCAAATTTCGATTCACTTCGTGTTGCATTATTAACCGTATTTCAGGTATTATAAAATATAAATCAATAGGATTTTCTATTGTCATTCTTAAACATATAAAACTATTTTCCTATTCTTAGCTTTATTATTTACTTCTTCTTAGCACAAATATATTCTTTCAATTAACTATTTCATTTATATAAATAGATATTAACACAAGAAGATTGGAATGAAGTACTTTATAATGGAATGGAAAAGACAAGTCCATGGTCAGCATTATATTTTATTGCACTTATGATATTTGGCAATTATATATTATTTAATTTACTTGTTGCTATTCTTGTTGAAGGTTTTTCAAATGATGTAAATTAATGTTTCTTTTTTTTTGTTTAAAATGTTTTTATCATTATTTTATTTTATTTAGAAAGAAGATAGTTCAACAAAAAGTAATAATACTATGGATAGATTGGACAAACCAGATCCATTTAAAGTGAGACATATAAAATGATATACAAAAATTGACATATTCTTAAAAAAAAATATTTATTTTCAGACACAAGCAATTATTACAGGTAATATTCAAATACCTAAGGAACTCGATGAATCAACAAGTATTGAACTCAGTAATGATAATAATAATAATGATCAACGACAAGATACATTAGTTGGTACTTTACTTAGTACAAGTTTTGATCAATCATTTCCATTATTATCAACACAATATTTTATTGTTCATGAAGGGAATGCTATTGAACAAGAATCAAATAATATAACAAATATTAATCAAATACCAAGAAGACATGAAAACAATGATATAAATACAGAATCTAAGGCGAGTAATACTATACAACTTGCTAGTAGTACTCAACTACCAGTAAATGATCAAAATGATATACAATTAGATGTGTTAACTGGAGATGATGATATACAACTGGAATTAACAACTCAGAAATCAGGCGTAAATATTCATATGAAAAAGATTCATTTAGTATCATAAATTTTATATAATGTTAGGTTATTCGATCATGTTTAAGTCGAATTTGTGGACAACGAATATTTGAATATTTAAAACATCGAGAAAACTATTCACTTTATCTTTTTTCACCTTCAAATAAGTAAAAATTTTGTTCGGAAAAATAATTCCAATAGGAAAATTTATGATTCCTTCTTTTTTTTTTGCTAATAGACTACGCAAAATATTTCAACGATTAATTGTACAAAAATCATTTGATTATTTAATTCTTTTCTTTATTCTTTTCAATTGTATTACACTTGCTATGGAACGTCCATCAATTTCTCCTATAAGTTTTGTATGTCATTATTTAATTTTTATTTTCAAATGAAAAGTTAAAAATCGTAATTTTTGTTGTATAGGAACGAAAATTTTTGAACTATACTAATTATATATTTACAGCTATATTTACTATTGAAATGATGATTAAAATAATTGCATGTGGACTTTTTTTCGGACCTCATACATATTTACATACTGGTTGGAATGTTATGGATGGATTTCTTGTAATTATTTCACTTATTGATATTAGTATAATGCATCATGGTAGTAGTACATTACCTACAAAGTCGGATACAACATCACATATTATGGGCATGTTAAGAGTTTTTCGTTTATTACGAGCATTACGACCACTTCGAGGTTGGAAAAGACATTTGTTTTTTTTTTTTCTTTTTTCTTTTGATTAATTTTACTATTATATTGTTTTAGTTATTAATCGAGCACCTGGTCTTAGACTTGTCGTACATGCTTTACTTTCATCATTGAGACCAATTGGGAATATTGTTATTATTTGTTGTGTATTCTTTATCATATTTGGTATTCTTGGTGTTCAGGTAAAAAAAAGAGAGAGAGATGCAGATTGATATAAAAATTTCACAATCATATACTCTTGAAATTATTATACGATAATAATAATTAATATAAATAAAGTTCGATACTCATCCGGAATATATTAGAAATCTAGTCAAAGTTTTACTGTACTCATTTTTCACGACTGTTAAAGTTTCACTTAAGAATACACTAAAAGAATTTTTGTTTTCTGAAAAGTGACTCTTATTCAAAATTTAGGAATCAATTTTTTCAGAGATCGTACTTTTGTTGAAATAGTTTCCTGTATAGCTGAAACAGAAAAAAATAACTTCATATGGTAGAGAACTACGAGGGTATAGCCTTGGAATGAGACAAGGCTAATTCTAATGGATGGTGTCCGGTGGGAAATAGATGAACCATAGGAGCGGAACCCAGTAGCCATTTATGCTCAGTTCGGTCGAAAACTGGTAACGCCAGTTGCTAAATTTCTGGAGTTTTGAGGTGTTTATTCAGCTGACTTCTATTCCATATCTATGGTTAATACTCATATACATCCGATCTCTCATGAGATCCATGACAATTTGTGACTCTCTATTTCCTAAATTTGATATCTGAAATCTTTGATTTTTGACAAGACGAAGCAACACTTTTTTTCACGCGTTTTCACAATTTTTCAATCTCATTATTTACTTTAAAAAAGAAAAATTTTTCCAGTTGTTCAAAGGTAAATTCTACTATTGCGAAGGTCCTCTTATTCGTAATCTAACAACAAAACAGCAATGTGAATCTATGTCCGATCATCAATGGCAAAATCAACAATACAATTTTGATAATTTGGGTCAAGTATGCCATCAAATAAATTTTTATTATTAAAATAATTTATAAAAAAAAAAACAAAATTGTTTACTTTTATTTAGGCTTTACTAACATTATTTATTCTTTCATCAAAAGATGGTTGGGTAACAATAATGTATAATGGTATTGATGCTGTTGATGTTGACATGCAACCAATAAAAAATTATAGTGAATCAAAATTAATTTATTTTATATCATTTATTTTAATTGTTAGTTTTTTTGTTTTGAATATGTTCGTTGGTGTTGTTGTTGAAAATTTTCATAAATGTCGAGCTCAACAAGAACTTGAAAATGAAGCTCAAAATAAATTAAAATATAGAAAAAAACTTGAACGTAAAAAACATCTTATGTGTAAATTACCATATTATACACATTTTTCACCATGGCGTAAATATTTACATGATTTATGTATTAATAAATATTTTGATTTAATTATTGCTGTTATTATTGGTTTTAATGTTATTACAATGTCACTTGAATATTATTCTATGCCATCTGTAAGAAAAAAATAAATATAATATTCACATTATATAGTGTGAAAATAAAAATTTTTTTTTGTTTTTGTTTTTAGAACTTAGATAAATTTCTTGAATATTGTAATTATGTATTTACGTTTGTATTCTTAATTGAATTTATATTAAAAATTATTGCACTTGGACCATCACATTATTTTAAAGATAAGTAAGATAGAAAAATAAAATAATTTGAGATTTATTTTTTTTTAAATTTAATTTTGATTTTAAGATGGAATCAATTGGATTCATTTATTGTACTTTTATCAATAGTTAGTATTGTAATGGAACAAATTTCAAGTGAACATATTCTTCCAATAAATCCTACAATTATTCGTGGAATCAGAGTATTGAGAATTGCACGAGGTAAATGAATAAAGTAAAGTGAATAAAACATTTTTTTTTCTTTTCTATTTTAGTACTTAAACTATTGAAAGTTGCTAAAGGTGTTCGAGCTCTATTAGATACTGTTATTGAAGCTCTTCCACAAGTTGGAAATTTGGTAAATCGAATTTTTGTTTTTATTTAAGAATTTTTTTTTTGTTTTATTCTTTAAAATTAGGGTCTTTTATTCTTTCTTCTTTTCTTTATCTTTGCTACACTTGGTGTTGAATTATTTGGAAAATTAGAATGTAGTGAAGAAAAACCATGTAGTGGTCTTGATAAACATGCACATTTTAAAAATTTTGGTATAGCTCTTCTTACATTATTTCGTATTGCAACAGGTGATAATTGGAATAGTATTATGAAAGTAAATGATTGAAAAAAATGATTAGTTCTTTTTTTTTTTTTTTTAATCATAAATATTGTTTTAAAGGATACTTTACGTCAAGATGATTCAATTAATGCTGGAAAAAATTATTTTATGACAATAATTTCACCTATTTATTTTATTGTTTTTGTTCTTGTGGCTCAATTTGTACTTCTCAATGTTGTTGTTGCTGTATTGATGAAAAAACTTGAAGTAAATAGTTAATGCTAAGGCAAAATTGTTTGATTCCTGTTTTTTTTTTCTTTTGTTTTCATTTTTAATTAGGATTCAAATAAAATGACAGATGATGATGCTGAAACATATGAAGAAATTGAACAACAACTTGAACCTGATGTACATAATGGAAATTATGTTGAACAATCATTACTAGACGCAAACACAGTTCATGTAGAAGAAAAGTAACATTTATAATGTTTTAAAGAATATTATAAAAAAAAACGAATTTTGATATTCTTGACTGATAAGATCACGATGAAATAAATATATATGTATATATTCTTCAAAACCAGTAATTGTATGGACAGAACTAGACAAATGTCTCTAATTAGGAAGGGTATGGGTGTGAGTGTGAATGACAAATAAATCATGATGCATTATGACCTTACTTAAGGATCTCATCATATACTCGTGTTTATGATTATGCACTTTGATCTCGATTCTCGTCTGATTGATTTCACCTGTTATTGAGATGCCTGTGTCTTTTTTATGTTCTGATTTTGTGAAGAAGTCTTGATTCTATCATTTAGCATTGAATTTTGGGCATCTCTATTTGGATATTGTTCGCGCTCTGTGAGTATTATAATTTTGTTACGTTTTTTACACCTTTTGTTCTGTATCAATATGGTCCTATATTTTCGTATGACTTTTTTTGTTTATGACTCTGAGTAAATGGTGACTTCTAGCTTCAATGAATATCTAGGGAAGATATGAGGATGTTCAGATTGGCGTCTTGAAAGATTTTGTCGATCGTCGTGGCTTAGGCTTATTCTGATATTCAACAATTGTTTGGGTTCAGATCGATATGTTTTGCGATTACTAAAATTATTTGATGTTTAGTATGATAGGTTCATTCAGTAAACGATGATGTATAATAATAAAGTCATCGTTGTTATTAATCAAAGTTAAAAAGTTGTTGTAGTGATAAATATTTCGAGAAAAATCTTTTGGAAACGGCGTTATATGTGCTTTGGTGAATAGGGCGTGGGTGTGGATTTTCTCTAAATTCACACTCACACTCAAAATAGTACTTTGTTTTATCGAATCAAAGACTTGAAAAACGAACATGTGTATTTGTCGTTCTAAGCGAAAAATGTTTGTTCTAACACTATACAAGAAATCTACAAACGTAAAGCAGCAGTAATTTATTGTATATATCTGTTTAGAAGATAGAGAAACTCAACATTTTCATTACACTTTTCAAGATATGATTCAACTCAAAATGTAGGAAAACAAGTTTTTTTGTTTTTTATCGCAAACACAATCCTGATTGGATTCTTATTTATATGGCACGATAAAACAAATATACTTTCAATGTAAACCTATCTGTTTGTTTTGACAATATTTAAATAAATCTTTCATCAAACGAAGACATACAGTGTAGTTTCATTAGAAGAAAATATCACCAATTTGGTTCATATGTCGATTCTAGGTCAATAGTGGTCGAAAACAGATCGCATATCAATTGACTTCCATAAAGATACTTTTTTATTGATGGTTACCATCAAATATGAATTATTCGCAATAGTAATAAAACAATTTTAATAATGATATTAAATTGAAAAGTCTTATTATAGATGATGAACTATTTGTTCAAGCAGATAAAATTCATTCGAAAATGATAATTTTGAACAGTATATGAAAAGTTTGTCCATATAAAAACAAAGATTTATGATTAAACTACCAAGTTCTAATAGTATATTTCTTATTTTTTTCTTTTTCTCTCAAGCGAATATAAAAACGAAAAAAGCTTGTCTGAATTGATATTCTCTTGCTACAGCACATATTTCAATCATTTCAATAGCTTTATTCGAAATAAAAAATGAACAAGCATTAACATAGTCTTGTCGTAAAAAAGAAAAATCGATTAATCTTCACAATTTTCTTTTTATTAATTATATATAACATATTAACTTCAAGTTTACTATGAATAAATTATCAAAGCCGTAGGATGATATAAACATCATCTGTCGAACTGTCTTGGTGCCATTGTTGTCTTGTAGTGTCGGTAGAGAGAAGCTCTCTCTCTCTGTTGTTATTGTTAATTTCAGTATGACAATCGAAAAAGCATTTATAAAACTGCATGATAATTAAAGTATTACAAAGACACGCAGCTACGAGCTCGGAAACATCGGTAATATACTCGAATACGTGCTTTTCGAAACGAAAATAGAGCCATTCACATGTCACAGATATAGTCACAGCGACTACAAACAAATAGAGACATGATTTGATCCAACCACTACGAAAACGTTCATATGTCTCTGAAAAAAAGTCAAATAAGAGAAAAAAAGCGATATTATCTCGAGTTATTGTCACAAATTTTTCATTAATAAAAATAGGAATAAATATGGCAAGAATAATTTCCAATCGAGAGATGAAATGAAAAATATGTTTGTTTTTTACTTCTATGTTATGATGATGTCTCCGATATACACGGCAATAAATAAGAGCCGCAGTAAAAACTATGTCTAGAACCATCCATCCCGAAAATATAACGATTGAGAAAATGTTTTTCTTGTAAACATATGAGAGAATATAGCCTATATGACCAGTTTCAACAAGTACCCATAAGAATAAGTGGTAAAAGAATAATAAACGGACCGATTTAATTGGAGCACAATATTGTAGATATGAAAAAACGATAAGAATTGTCGAGAAAAGGCCTTCATAGATTGACTGCTCAGATTTGAATAACACATGGTAATAGTAAAATGCATCGTAGACATACGCCATTAATGATAAAATTGGAAGCAAAACCATTCCCCATAAAAAGAAATTATCTTGCCCATTGGTCGCAGGAGATATAATAGATGCACTTCTCATGTTGTCAAATATTCACTATAGATGTGATCTTATATGATTTTATTCAATTCTAAATAAATAAAAAGGTTTCTTCCAGTCTAAAAATAAGCTTCCTAATTAGTATCAACTGATTCACTTTGTTTCTAATTAGATTGCGTCAATATTCAAGGTTGTTTGTAATTTAATTTTCTACTTCCTTCTATTACTCATGCAGTCCATGAAAAATAAATAATGCGTAAAATCGATTCTATGTCGATTACAATTAAAAAAAAAATAATTAAAAGTATCAAAATTTCATTGATTGCCCTGATTATTTTTGATTAAAAAGCCGTTAACATATTGCTTATAAGCAATGTACAATAAACAAAACTTGATTAAACTTTTAACGCTTATAGTTAGATGAAAATTGATTGAAAATGTTTTTGTTTTTGCACCATTTTTAATCATATCTAATCAGAATAATCGAAGAAATTTCGATACTTTTGATAATTCTTTTATTATAATCGATTTTTTTGTGGTATTTGGGTAATCTTTTCTTATGTAGGAAGTGTATGAGGGAACGACTTGAAAATTGTTCACTTTTGTTAGAAATATGAGGAAATGATGCAAATGTCAAGCGAAAGACCACATATCATTCATACTAGTGAGATGACTAATGCTGCTACAACATCGTTGGCATCTCTGGTTATTTCTATTGATAGATACGTTTTGTTTTCACTAGTTTTTCACGTCTGTGGTAAGACGTTCTTTGCAGACTACCGGGGAAAAAATTAACGCAAATCATATTTTTTATCTAAAACAAAAAATTAATAGTCAAAAGAAGTTTTCTTGGATATATTTGAATAGTACGAGAATAGACATTCAGAATACAAAAAGAAATCTAATATGATGATACAAATTGTCCATAAACATTCTGAGTTTTTCGAATACATGATTGAATAACACTTAACGATAAATTATTCAAAACTCCATCAATAGCATTCTCCAGTTCACGTTGTGATTTAGGATTTTTTGTTTTAACTTTTTGTTTGATAATGTTCCAGACTAATTCGACAGCATTAAAATCGGGACTATAACCCGGCCATTCACATAATTCAATATTATACCGATCACACCATTCATTGAATTGAGCACTTCTGTGCCAACTAATTCCATCAGAAACATATAAATATCCATTTAGTTCCCATAAATTTTTAGATAAAGCTTGATTAACTGTTTCACAATATGTATCACTATTTAACCAGCCATTAAATCGACGAAAAACAAAACCATTCCACCAAATGAAACCAATTAAATTAACATGTGCTCGTAGTGATGAAATTTCCTTTTTGGGTGTTGGCTCTCGTCGTTTACACCAAACAATCTGCTGTGTATCCCTTAAACCGAAATAACATTCGTCTTCGAAAATATAATTCTTGAGGTTAGCATGTTGATGAGTAACAGCAAATTCATATCGTTTTTGTTCATCTAAATTGTTACTTTTGACTTTAACAACTGACTTACGAGGACGATAACCAAGAGATAAACGATAATTTCGTATCGTACGTTCGGTAATCTTGAACTGTGTGAGTGATAATAATTCAGCGGCAGTAGCTGCTCGGTTTTGTCGTATAGTTTGATCAAGTTGTTTGATTTGTGTTGAATCGAGAGCACGTGGACGGCCAGCGTTATATCGATCTGTGTAATTGACATCATTATGACGACGATAATAATTAATCACACGGTATATTGTAGTAAAGTGACATTTGAAGGAACGTGCAAATTTTAAGACATTTAGAGAGCCTTTTTTCCATTCGATAATAATAGACCAACGTTGTTCTTCAGTTAGTTTATACATTTTCAATAAATTCATTGAGCAACAAAGGTCTGATTCGTATATTAAGTTACTGTTTTAAGAAAAGACCAATCAAAAACTATACTGATGGAGCCACTGTAGCGGTAAATTCTAGATAATACTTGCTCAAGGATATTAAGTTTAAAAAAATGAGTATGTATTTTAAGCACACTCTAACCTTCAATCTCAAAATAAATCTCTATTCTTCTACTGTTCAGATATATCCAAGAAAACTTCTTTTGACCATTAATTTTTTCTTTTAGATAAAAAATATTATTTGCGTTAATTTTTTCCCCGGTAGAGAAGATATTCACGTTAGAATTTCAACAGTATCATGACATGTGTTGATGTAAGTTCTATCGTTTGTCACGTTCAATTGTATTTTTGTATTATTTTCGAATCTTACTTATTGAATCTTTCTGAAAAAACTTATAATCAATGTTGTAAAGGATGTGAACCTCTTAAGAGGCTGACTTAGTACATCGAAGAAAATGAATGTGTGAACAATATGTCTTTTATGATGAAATTATGTTCTGTTTCTAAAGATGAATACGACAGGAATAATTCAACAAGAATTATAACAACGGAAAAAAAAATCCAGTTAACAAGAAGAGTACGAAAAGGAAGATTCCACATGTGATAGTACAAAAGATAGGCAGAAAAAAAATCAATCCCAGAACAAAGAAAATAGAAGGTGAGCACGCTGTGAGAGAAAGATACACTGTGGGTCGGAAAAAAAACATGTAAAAAACGGCCTATTTTACACCATATTAAAAAAATTTTTCCCTCAGAAAAATAATGATCGAAATAAAAAAAAGATGCTGAAAGGTTTAATGATGGGTGTGAGTGCGGGAAAAAAGAAGGACTATATCCACACTCTAATGAATGCTTCATAGTTTCATATTTTTCAGAGACGGTTTCATGAGAGTTTTTTTAGATTTTTGTTAGAAATGATGCTACCAAACTTTTTGAAAATTTTACGAAAGCTAGAATGCAACAAAACAGAACTAAAATTGTGTTATGCAGATAAGTTTTAGATATTTGTTTTTAGACTATAGAGGATACAAAGGCTTGAAAATGCTCGACCTTCTCTCATTAGTACAGAAACTTCATCTTACAGTTGTAAAAATCACATTTTTGCAACTAAAATATAATGAAAATGTATTTTACTTTATTTTCTTTCTTTAGAATAGTCTTTTCTTCAAAACGAATGTTTCAATAAAATACGTGTTGTTAAGGAACACGTGTTTTTAATAGATTATTAAAATACTGAAAGAATATGCATGTTCTAAGTTTTCACATTTTCCTACATTGGATGAAATTTATCAATACACTCAGTGAAGGTGACTTCCATCTTATTATAGCATGAAAAGATCTTGGCTATATATTAAAGAAGCGAAGAAAATTGAATTATGTTTTGTTTGATATATGAATACTAGTTATATCAGATGGTCTCAATATAGGGCATCCGGTGCCATAAATAGAATTTTCTTCGATGAAGTCTTCGATCTCGCGTCAAATCTCGCACGTAAAACTGTCATCTTCGAAGAAGAACCTGGAGATTTAGCCCAAATTTCGAGTGTTCGAATTAGATAGCATGTAACTTCTTCATTCGTGGCTGTGGTTGCTTACAGTATGTAGTCGGAAATGAAAACCATGAGTGCTTGAGTGTTGATTGAATGTATACTGTCCACAATTATGATCGGTCTAACTACTTCAAGGAACAAATTACGAAATATTTTTTAATGGATGGACACCTATAGATGCGCACTCCCTCATAGCTGTTATATCTTTATTTTTAAGTATTTAACAGCCCATTAGTTAACGTCTGGTTAAAATAAAATATAGCCTCTCCTCTCCTCTTTACTGACATCATGTAATTGAAGGCTCGCATACCTGTTTTCCTCTTTTATTCAAGAAAAATAAAATCTCGACACATTGACATTTGAAATCTGTCTACAATCGATGAAAATCAGCTTCATTTTCAAACTTCTGGAATTGCTAGAAACATCCGTTTAGCTCTTTACTTCTCCTTACCGTCCTCTTAATAATTCCTAACAACAAATCGGTGCAAGTCGAGCATGATAGAGCTATTATTATTATGATTAATTTTCTGCTAAGAGACTCGTCAAATGACTAAAATCGCTGAGAAGTGAACATTATGATTAGAAGACCAAAACATATTACTGTCACAGTAAAATAAAACACCTGTATGACGTGTCTCGATCTTTGCTAAAGATCATCATCAGGTATGCTGAGAATGGTAATATGAATAGAAGATATCAATACCACCTAATATTGAAATATTCTTATGGAAGTCAATGATTACTAACATGAAAATTTTAAAAGTACATATAATATCATACTGTATTTATAGTGTGGTTCTGGCTTTTCTATTCTATATCACTTACACCACACCCTAGTGTGAAAAATGTGCAGACTGCTATCACAGAAAATCATTGTAGGAATTGAAGAGGCATGATCATATTTTCCTATTCGCGACATTATTGTTTCCAAAGATATAGCTCCTTTCATTCTGTCGAATATGTTGCTTTTGAATAGAACATATGAAGTAATAGTCTCATACATCTCGTACAACTAGAGATTTCATAAAGTCTAAACTAGCCTACTATTCGACGCTTGTCAAGCTTTTAAAGGTATTTACTCAATGGTAATTCTAATAAACTAGTTCATTTCCGGAAAGCCAATTTTGAACTTCAAGTGAACTTTCAAATTTTCAATAGATTTTTGCAATAAAAAACTGCATTTCTATTTCACGCTTTCTGCTCAGCGCAAAAGCGAAGTTCTAATCATGTAACTTGCTTATGGTTTTCCATTACTTTGCTGATCCAAACATGCATTTAATCGGCGAAGCTACCGACATCATCAATATAGACACAGTTGTTACCTACACAGACCCCGCATATTTTCGTTTTTTTTGAGAACAAATTATCGACTAGTTCATATGAATCATCAGAAAGATACAACACAATACATTATTTTGTAATTTAACATTGATTGCAACATGTACATGAAAAAGTTCGACCAACATTCTTACGCACCTTATTTGTTGAATGCAGTCAACCTATCACAAGTGCTGCCTACTGTGTCCCTTCGAGGATGGTTGATAAATTCATTTAGCTTTTATTTCATTGTTTCTAGCAGAATATCTAATCTGTTAAACTAAAAAATATTCTGCTCACAAGGACAAAACAAATGAAGAACCAGATAGTTCAGAACATCAAGAAAATAGTATATAAGCAATATCTGCCGCAGATATTGTTGGATTACAGAAGCTGCCTAGAAGAATACGACATTTAAAATACAAAATTTCTGTTGCTATTACAAAAAGTAAAGAAACATTTGAGCTCCACGTTTGCATCCCATTAGCAGCTACATAGTGAAGCATTTTTGTAACATTCTGAGCGCAAGATGAAAGCAACACTGATCTCATAGAACATTTTATGGCCGTATTCCATTTAAATGAAATTAAAAGTTGCGAACAAGTCTCATGACTTGAAGCAATACAAAAGAAAGTACAATTTCACGCAATGCAGAACAGAGAACAAACAAAACAGAAATGCATTGTGTCTCATACCACACATAGTCATTCAATTCAACAAACAACAAGACAATCAACGATTGAAACAACAGTGAGCGCTAGTTTAATATTTCTTTTTCTCAAACGTAAGTGAGCACAATGCAGTCTATTCACAGAACTGAACTAGAGTGACTACTTGCTTGTGTTGAATACAGTTGAAGAAAGATCACTGATAACCTTAGACAATAATTATTTGAAGAATTATTTTCCATCTTTATTGAATGAGATGGATACATGTCAATCATTAATACCACATATTTCCTATGTACTATAATTGCTTGAGAAGGTCTGACAATGTAAATTTCTCTGGTGAACTCTTGATTTTTTCATGAAGGCCTCTTCAATCTTTTAAGCATGTGGAAAGATAATCCTGTTTTTTTTAAGCAAATACCTTTCTTAGAAGATTGTACTCATTAATCTCATCATCGAATGTGACAGATATACTGACATGTTATTATGGGTCTTAGGACCATAGTACAGGACTGGACAAGTCAACTCAGACTTCCTTTGACTTGGACCTAAGGCATTTTTGACTGGATCTGCTCAGTTCTGCCATAGAATTATGGCGTTTCGAACAAAGTATTAGATGTCTGTTTGTAACACATTTTTAAAACCAATCTTTACTTCATGCTACTGTGTGGTATTTTTGCGTTTCCATCGTATGATATTCTAAGACGAGAGAAATCTACTTTTCTTCTTTTGCGGAGTTCACTATAAAAATAGCGAGTGTAAGTTGGAATGCGAGTTCGGAGGCTTCTATCTTATAGACATTTTCTTTTACAAATAGCTGCCCCCTTTCAGATACTGATGCACTATATCAAGCCTTATTAATCATAGAATTTTTGATTTTTAGACTTCGGTTTATGATTGTTTGAGCGTCACACTAATGGACTTTTAAGAGAAATGGAGTTTTTTAATTGATTTGAAATTTGAATGAAAATGCTCTACGAAATCTTCTAATATTATCTGCCAATTTTTCAAAATTCTGATGGTAAATTTCGATAGAGATCCGTTTTTAAAGTAGTATTCGTTATTTTTGTCTCAGAAAATCAAACAAAACGATTTTCTATCAACAAAATCTTGGAGAAAGTCAATGCAATAAGCATTCTTTGTTTAGTTTATGGCTAGAAGTCATATACGACACTTTGTCATTTTAACCCCATTAGGAATACGCTTAGAAGCTATTTCAAAGCGTTCCGGCTACTTCTATTTTTCTGGAAAAATTTATCCATGGTTCTCCTCAGGGAGAACTCCAAAATTGAACTGAAACAAAAGAGGTTTTTATACTTCAGCTACCTCTTTTGAGAATTTTGTAAAACACGATTGAAAATGACTATTAAAGCTTAGAACGGAAAAAGTGAATTTCTCACCCTACCCCATACACTATGACAGACAAGTCCCCATGATATTGTGAATTTTTGTGTCATGTTATCACGGTTTTTGGGTTATAGAATGCTGAACTTTCAACGAATTCAAAGTTATTTAACCGTTTTCAAATACTGGGATCGAAAAATCTACTAGTGTCGATTAAAGGCAATCATTAGATACTTGAAAATAATGTTTTTTTTCTGAACCTTCTAGTGAGTTGTAATGAAAACAGCAAACATGTTTGTGTTTGTGTGCAATGACTTCATTATGTTTACTATGAGCTCAACGGAGAAGAACCTCCATTTTTCTGTGATGACGTGTATAAGAGGCTAAGACATCTAATCCAGATAGAGAGAAAAGATATTTACGTTTAAAGGTTTCATATCGATTCATACACCAATGTATTTATTGAAAAACAATGGTATAGGATGTCGACATTTCTGTCACGACCTGTGGGAGTGGGCCCGATTTTTTCGCTCTACAGCATTAAACTCACTTTCTTTCTTGTTTCACAAAATCTTTTAGTGATCCCCGCGTATGGATGTCGCTTTTTATCAAACATTGAACTAAAAGAAATCCGAGCTATCGGTACAAGGAAGAAGAGACACCGCAAAAAGTTGCATCGGGTCTAGAACATGAAGCAACGGAATTTGAAGAAAACGATCATTCTATACGATGAAGTCCTGAATTTCAAATCCGTTAATAACACTTCGTGAAAGGAAGATGTGGAGAAAATTGATACATTGGGATCTTTTTATTAGTATGTTCGCAATTATCTTTATGCTTTTCAAAAGCAAAGTTACGATGAGTCAGTTATATATAGAAGAATGTAATTATATCTACAAGACATTGATCTCTCTAAAGAATCTATTGGCGAAGTCAAATTAAGATCGCATTCGCCTCAACGACAAAATTAAAAGAGTAAGCAGAGATTTTCTTATCACGACGTGAGTCGGGCAAAATACTCACACTTTTTATTATTCAATACAAAAGTGACTGATCTGAATATATTCTGAATCGAAATATATTGAATCTATCTAGATACATTCTTAGGAAATGAACGTGTTATTTCAACTTAGTACCCATTTTCGTATTGAAAACATTAAAGGCAATATTGGTGATGATCATCGAACAATTTTTTTATCTTGCATTGATGTAAATGATACCATGATATATTTGTTTTCTATTATATTACGTAATGAATTTCAATTAGGGTTGAATACTTGTCTATTTTTTTCAGATTATTCTGATTTATTTATGCACAAATAAGAATAAGTTTATTACAGACGTGCAACAAAGACAGAGGTAAGATGAACAATCTTGTATCAATACCTTACCTATCACTCTGATTTAGATAACTGGAGTTTGAGTTTTTCAGAGTAGATTAATAAAGCTTCTATAAATTGGTCCGATGTTCACTTTCAAGACTCATCACTTCACTCCTGTCTATATGTACAGTTGATAAAACACCTATGATGCTGAGAAGTTTGAATTCAAATAAGGCTAATCACGATATTGTATCGGCCAGGTTTCTAGAAACTGTGCTAGACGAAAACAGGATTCAGGAAACTTGACTTTTACAACTATAAAAATTCACAGTTGCCACTCCTAAAATGAGAAGATAAAAGTGTCTTTTGACATTCGCAACTTCTGTTGTTTTTTTCTAGGATGAATGAGCGGAAAGCAATGTACTTTTTCATTTTCTTGCATATGCCTATAAACTCTTTTTTTTTTGAATGTTGAATTTTACACTTCGATCATGAACAGTTTTGTAAAACACAACCAACAATGAGTGTTGAAGTTTAGAGCAAGAAAAATAAGCACTTCATCCGGCTCTACAGACCGTAATAGAGATTTCGATATATCTATCTCGGTGTGCTACGCTATAAGGAATTTCGACACGGTATTATTGGCTCGTCAACCAATCGGAACATAATAGAGAGGTCACGTCGCAATGATTAAAGTAGCTCCATCGTTTTTTACATTTCAATCTTACAGGAATTGCGCTGAAGACTTTCATTTCAGGAGATAATATTCTTGTTGATTTTTAAATAAGTTGATGAGTTTGTCGAGTTGGAAACTCTCTATTTGTTGAGGATATTGATAATCTGAGTGCTGAATTTTTTTCTCATCTTTTAAACTGACTCAGCTGGCGTAAGTGTTGTTCTAATGTCTCTTGAACATTTTATACACGATCTTCCGACGAAGTTATTGATCGTTTCATAAATTAAGTAAGAATGAAATCTTTCAAGCTATTTCATGTTGATGTTAGAACTTGAATAATTGAAAGAAAATCAAATGAAGTATGTCATTAGGAGGTATCAGTACTTTTCGAACGAATCTGGTGATCTGAAGATGTACACTATTCATATCTATAATTTTGTGAAGCTATCAGAGGTTACTTTTCTACTATATTAGACTGCGTTTTTACTTAAGGCTAAGTACTAAAAAAATGATTTAGTTAACATTACAGTTAATAATGAAGATTCATTTCTCGTTTCATCCAAACAGTTAAGTTTGAAAATAGAAGACATTGATTTCAGCATACACGAGAAACGTGATTCAGACGTACACATATACAGATTAGTGCAAAGCTTGTTCTCTCATACGAAATAAAACATCAAAGAAAATTTTTCTGTAACAATTGTATTAGATTAATTGATTAGCTATTATTCATATCTAGTCAGCTAAGCCTCATAATGAAATAGAAAACTTGACCAACATATCGGAACAAACATTAAACTCTCTGAGAGTCCTTTTTCACAAAACTTCTATAATTTGACCATTGTTAACAATTCATTTGTTTGACAGTTAATTGAAAGTGTTGAAATGTCAACTGCTGCTTCGAAATTAGCGAGAGTCGATGAACTCATCGAACGAATAGAAAAGATAAAAGTGTTAGAAGATCATTGGAGGCTGGTTGGGAAAAATTTAACTCGACTTCGACAAGGATTAAATGAGAAGCGTGTAACAAAAGATGGACATCGTACAAAGGAAAAAATTTCACAAACAATTAAAACCATCGAACAAGTTGCTGCTAGTTGTCGTGATGATCAATCTGAATCGGAAGGTATTGCCTATCGAGAACTTGAATCAGTATTGCTTCGCCTTCAATTGCGCCTTGCACAACATCAAGCTAACTTAACAGATGATTATGAAACTAAAGTCAATATAATCAGCGACACTTATCATGAGCAGCAGCTTCTTCAACAGAACGATTACGATAGAAAGAAGAGTCAAAGATTGAAGGAAATCGAGCAACAGACACAGGAGCACACGAAAGAAGAACTTGATCGATTGCGTGCAAGACATGCAAAGACGATTGAATCTTATCTTCGTTGTTGTATGGAGTTACATAAAACTGTACCATTTCGTGGTCTCAAAGATGATATTGTTGGTAGAGTTGCTAATAGTTTCTATGAACTTTCTCCGGAAACTCAGATAGAATTCGAACAGAAATGGCAAAAATGTGAATTACCTCTCACTCGTACATTTATTCAATTGAAACCTGATGAATCTACATCATTTGAAAGAAGCGAATCACGACGATTACTCATCGGACAAGATAGTGAGAGACAAGAGGCGATTGATCCATGGCAACAATTGATATCAGCACCCTACATGTTATCAATGGTTGAACGAGATCGATATGCTCAAGAAGAAGCAGAGGAAAATGTTAATGTGGAAGCTATCCTTCGACTAAAACGTTGGATTGTTATATTGGGTGATCCGGGTACTGGAAAAACGAGTTTTGCTCGATGGCTTGTTCATCATCTAGCTCAAACGCTTCTTTCCAACGGACAAAATTCGAGTGATTTCGATCCTCTTCGAATTCCAATTCTGATTCATATTGGAGAATTTGCTGAACTTTTGAACCAACAGCCGTCATTGACTCTATTTGAGTATATTGGACAACACAGATGGATGGGCAAAGTCATTGTTGATGATCAAGCGATTTCTCTTGATGACTTATCAAGTGCTCTTCATGATTACATCAGACAAGGTCAAGCTTTGATTATTCTTGATGGTCTTGATGAGATTCAAGTTTTTGATCAACGTTCAAAAGTGATCCATGTTGTTGAAAATTTTGTCGAAACTTATGTTCAAACACCGACAGGTAGGTCTGTATTTGATAATCTACATTTGAACAGGTACTTCGATGATCCATCTCAATCTGGAGGAAACCAGTTAATTATTACAAGTCGTATTGTGGGCTATCATGCTGCTCCTTTAGCTGGTCAATTTTCACATTATATAATCCAACCGATGGATATCGAGCATATGCAAGACTTTGTTGATTATTGGTTTTATCATGTTCATCAGCAGATTATCGCTGCTTTAAGTCTGTCAAAAAGCAATCAAGGAAAGAATCACGGTGAAGCACTTAAGCAAGAATTGACAAAAGTAGATAATGTTAGTCTTCTTAATATGGCTTCGAATTGTTGCCTGATGTCATTCATTTGTAGCGTAGCTTTTCGTCAATCAAATGGTTCATCACTACCTGCTCAGCGTATTGAATTTTATCAAGAAATTGTTGATTCTATGTTGCATTCATGGAATACTAAAGAATCGACTATTAGTATATCAAAATTTATTCAAATTCTAAGTGATATCGCCATTCATATTCATGAAAATTCAGTTTCTGGTCTCATTCACGAAGATAAAATGAAAGAAATTTGCATTCAATCGATTAAAATTTCCTTAAATGAAAGCCTATGCAATAATGAAGATCGTTGTGAGATCGAAGACCAAACAACTGAATTTGTACGAATATGTCATAACAGTATTGGGATATTAACTGCTCGCGGTGAATCTCTTTATGGATTCCTTCATGTGACATTGCAAGAATATTTTACTTGTTTGAAACTTACCAATGTCGACGAATTAAAAAACGAAATATCAGTCGTTGATGAATCTTCTTCAGAAAATAAAATTTATCTTGTTATTCAATCATTGCGTCGTCATATGAATGATCCGCATTTTAGAGTACCTACTGCACTTGCTCTGGGTAGGATTAGTTCTTGTTGGTCACCGAATGATTTTGATGATTTTTGTTGCAAATTTATCCAAGTTGAAGATGAATCCGAGTCTCTTTTACCAGTTGGTGCTTTCATACTAATTAGTTGTGTCAATGATCTTGTTCATTATCCTTCAAACAATATTTTGTTTGATGCATTAGATCAATTAATCATTACAGCTGGTCAACATCAATGGTCGCTTATTTGTCCATTTCTTTTCGATCATATTGCAGTTGCACTAAGAAAACTTCGAAATAATATTGTTCCACTCTGGATTAATAATCTTTTGTCCAGATCCCCACCACTAGATATTCAAACGATCTCAGCTCTGTGTTATCTTCTCGAAGGAAAATCTGGTGAATTTGAAAACATCCATTGGTTGGATCAATCATCTTGTTCGATGCTTCAATCTCTCTCAACACTGGATGATGAGGAGAATCAATTTGCAATTGATCGATTGCTAGTTAAAATTTCTTTCTTTAACCATCGTTTGTTATCTGTTCATCCAAATACTTTAAAAGAGTTTTTAATTGCAAAACAAATTGAATTACATTCAATTCCTGCTTTTCTTTTGCCTTTAATCATTATTTTGTATGGTGGTTTGAAGCGAGATGAACAATCAATTGTCTTCGACCCAATTCATATCTATCGTGAGTCACCGGCTGTAACACTAATTTTGATACGTTTTCTTTCCAAAAAAGACCGTAATAAGAACGATCAAAATCCGATCGACCTTCAAGAAAACTTTTTAAATGCTCTCCTAACACGAATAGAAACTAAAGATCAATCTTCGGAAACTGTCGATATTTGTATTGCAATGATCTGTTTATACGGCATTGATTTTATGCGACAAAATGACAAAATCATGTCAAATGTTTCTTTTAATATGAGTATCAGTAGATTCAAATATGTTTCAATGATTTTACGTCAATTCTATTTTGCTAATGACGAACACGATCGTTCAATAGAAAATGAAACAACAACATTTATTTCTAGGCTAACCAAACGAGTTCACGTAGATCAATCATCAAAACAGTTATTTTTAGGTTTCTTAGATTCATTAACAAGTGGTATGGCTCGTTTACGATCTTCTACAACATCGATTGTGCGTAAAGGAAACTCAAAACCTGATAAAAGAGTGACATTGAATCTGCCTAATTCTCTGTGCAAAGACTCTCCCTTTTTCATGAATCTCTTATCGACAGATATACAATTCGATCGCGGTCGGAATGCTTGTTCTGTGCTTCATCATTTCACTAGACTTTTCTGGATATTAGAGCATGATAATGTGTTCAACACATCGTACCGAATGGCTGTGGCTATGGACGACATACAACAATATTTACTATTTCGCAATGATGAAGATCTCTTATTTTCGTTGGTATTTGTTCCACGACATTTACAGACACTTTACTTTCGATTACTAGAACAAGAGTTTATCAGAGTCGATTCAAAAAGTCGGAAAGTCAACGACAAAGAACATCTTTGTTTTAGTCATATTCTAGTTGAATGTTTGATGGTATTATCAAATGCATCATGTAAAAAGTTTTCTCTTCTAAGTGCCTTAATCGCATTGCTACCTATGCTTCGAATACATCAATTAGAGAACTTTGGAGGCAGTCTATTATGGGCATTTGCTAAAACAGATTCTTACATTCTACAAGGATTTGAAATCAGTAAACAATGTCCCATGAATTATGAAACAGGTCTGTACTTGGACAGAGTTAAAAACTTTCCTCCCGGTGATGATATGTCAGACGAAGAGCGACGAACACTGATAAAAGAATGCATTAAACAAGAACATAAACGACTTCGAAATGCTTTGATTGAGAATGACAGAAGAAGCATGAAGCTCTATTCAGCATGCGTCTCTTTGGCACGTGTTTCCAGATGGACTATAGAGAAAAGGAAATTAAATTTGTTAGAAGAGAGTGTTCGAGGAGCAATGTGCATTGAATCAAAACTTATGCGTCTCGATGCATTGAGTGTCATTCTTCTTTACTCTCACTCAGAATATCATCGAATCAAACTTAGTAATGGCAGATCTTTGCAAAAAGAAATCGAGCATCAGTTCAATGAGATTTTTCCAGATTTACCTGTTCTATTACACACGGCTATATTTATTCGATGTTTACCTCTTCTTCAACGGCAAGATACAATTGAAAATTGTCGAAGAAGTCTCCTTCACAAGTTGAACGATGCTGATCAACAAGATCAGCAAGTTGTCTACAAAGCCTTGTTACCCTATCTGCAATCGAATTCTTCCTTCGTACCATTTCAACAGCATATTTTGAATGGCTTAACGAAACAGAATTATGCTGATTATAACAATATCATGAGCAGCAGATCTTCTACATTGAGGGAATGTTTTACTGTGGATCCATATGAAAATGTATTGACTGAATCTTTATCTTTGTCGCTGCTTCTTTCTAACATGCATCTAATGGAACTAACAAGTGAACTTCATGGATGTATTGGGACCAATGATCATTTGTTGCATGTGTCAAATACAGGTGCACAGACAAGAGATGAGTCGATAATAATAATGAAATTATGTCAATTGAAAGATCCTATTTTAACAGTTGCACAAGCATCAATGATAACGGATCTTCTTTCATCTAATTTATCATCCAATCGATGGAAATACTCTAAAAAGTTTTGGTTTATTTTAAACAATACATTACATCGTTTGAAATTAGTTGAATTCAAAGCCTGTCGCTTGATCGAATGTTGGATGAGATGGAAAGAATCAGCTGAACTTTCTTTGTTTGCTTTTCATGCTGCATTACTTCTTGCTCAATCAGATTATTGGTCTGTTGAAACTGCCACCATTGTATGTGATCTTTTGTGTTGTGAAAATGATCGTTTTCGTCAAAAAGCTGAAATCCTTTTGCGATCAAAAAGTGACTACGAATCTCGAGCCAGTTCCAAACTAGATATCGATGTTTTATTAATTTTAACAAAGAAAATGGCGCACTTTCAGCACACTTCTCCATTTGCCAAGCTAACTTTATCTCGCATGTTTGACAATATAACAATAGATATTCAATCTCATCTGGAAGCTTTCCTTTGGTTAGAAAGACACAGAATTTACGCATTGACTTCTAAAAAACCTTCATTGAATAAATTAAATTCATCGCCAGTTTCTCACTTTGCTGCATATTTTCCAACTGACATTACCGTCGATGTATCCTTTTGTGGTCATATACGAAATATTTCTGGAGATTTGTTGCAATATATGTGTGATTTGATTCCATCGAATTTTTCATCATTCTTGGATATTGATGGTGACATAACATCGAAGTTGGTTTTGGATAGTCATATTCGTTTTGTTGTTTCAGTACTAGTGTCTTTGGCTACTTTATCTGCTTATGATGATGAAACACGACCAGTGAGAGTCGACGCTTTGATAACATTACTTGAATCATCGAGAAACAATGCGATATGTCAAGCAGCAGCATATGCTCTGGGTTACATTCTGGATAAAGAAACGTATAAAAAGTTATTTAATAAGCTTCAAATACTAGTGAATAAGGCAGCAAATAAGACTTCTCACGACTCAGACTATTTGATTAGTGTATTGATCTCAAGTTATTGCCATTATTTAGCTGTGTGTAACATCGATTTTGACCAAAACGATATTGATCTATTTCATCAATTGCTCAAACATTCTTCACAAGTTATTTTGAAAGCCGTACATGTTGGACTTGCACGTGTTCTGAAGGAGAAATCAGTGTTCTTTGAAATGCTCGGTTCTGATTATATTCAATGTTATCATGCACTTATCGAATCCACAGCATATTTTTTTGCATATGATGTTCAGCAAAGATGTGCAGAAAATACGGTAGAATTCATCGAAGAACACCCAGATCTTCTATCAATTTTTGTCGTTGAACTTTATAACAGTATTCGTCATTTCACTAAAGACGTAGTCTATCGCGAAACAACAGACAATATTTTGGCGTACGGGTATCCTCAATATGTGGAAGTTGCAAGTTTAATCGCTGTACGAATGCCTGCAACATTTATTTCTTGCATAAAAGACAGTGGATATGAAGATGACTTGAAACGTTCATTATTTTATACGAGTAAACAACATGATTTTTCACGACGTAGTGCCTGTATAACTATCTTATCAGTATTTGGCGAGCTGACGGTCGAATTATGTGAAATGCTCATTGAAGCTCTGTGTCATGATTCACATATTCAAAAGACTTGTTATACATGTTTGGCACGTATCAATTCTATCAAAGATGAGAATGCTGTTCGAAATCTTTTATTTTCTTGTTTAAAGTCAAAATCAATGAATATTCGATATGCTGCAGCTAAGATGCTTCTTCATTTTTCTCAATCGTCTCTGATTTCATTTGACCAAGTTCGATTAGAATTCAATGAACTGATGTCAGATCCAACCTCCGAAGAAGATCTATGGTTGGTAGAAGAGCAGGAAGATATCCTTACAGAGTGCTTATACTATTATGTTGGATCTCTAAAAGATGCTATTTATTCTCTTCTCGTGCAACATTTAACTGGCAGTGCAAGTCGAACTGTTCAAAGAAATGAACTGAACGATATTGACTTGAATTTTGTTCAATCTGAAAGGGCATCATGTCTCGCTGCGTGGTTTTACGAAGAGAAAAAAGAGAAAGAGAACTTGGAAATAGAGAAACCTTCAAAACCAAATCATTTGCTCAATGATCAAGAAAATTCTACGTCACATCATTCGTCTTCCATGCACTACAAATCAGACAACCATGAGAAACCACGGATTCTTGAAAACAAAGAATGTGACAATCATGTACAATTATTTGAAACTGATGAAAAACCTATTAAAAGAGTAACAATCAATAATGATATGAAAGAAAAGACAGGAAACGGAGATATTGAGTCATCTCTCGTCGGTGTTCATGCTTATCCCTCTCTGCCTCCATCCAGAACGTCTATTCCTGACAAAAAGGAGAGCACACTATGTGTCATTATTTAGTTTGCTTCTCTTTTTTTATTATACAATAATTAAATCATATTTCTCATTATCAAAAAAAAATCCCTTAAAAATTTAAAGAAGAAAAATGCTCTTCAAGAATTCAAAATCAATGAAATTATGCTCGAGCGATGCTTATTACAGCCCGTACAAAATATATTGCAAGAAATGTCTCTATTCGAGAAGACAGAGATGCCTAAAGACTTACAATTTGAACTCAATAGTAACATGATTTTTTGTCAATTTTTTCGCTTCGGATATATTTTTAAATGTAAACTATTGATGTTCGAAAAATCAATGCATTTTAATTGTATATCATCTTCTGATTACTCTCAAAACTAATGATCTATCATCAATGAATTCCCTGTATGAAACTATTCGGCATATCTTTGACATTTATAGTGCTCTTTTCCGAACAAAAAAAGCCTGTATACCAAAATCTAGAGAAAATTTTACCTTTGGATTCTATCGATTGATCAATTCGACTCTATTTGAGTCAGAGATATGTTCCCAGGTTAAAGATGTATGACAGGAAACAAATATATCCTGACTTTTCGTAGCTCAAATCTCACATCATCGCTTAGGATCTTCTCTGCCTCAACACAAGTTTTGTGGTAATTATAGAGGTCCGAAGTGAGAAATGAATATACTTAAATTTTTTTGTGAATAAATGCTCATTTTTGAACCATCGAAGGACGTGCACGTTTCAGTAGAGTCCTCATTTTCTTAAGTTGTATAAATCAAATCCAGGAAGTATCTGTAAGTCTTCAATGGCTAAACACGGGTGGTATCGCTGAATAAGGGTAGAAAGTAATGTTAGGAGGTAATGAGTGACCGTCTAGTGGCGAATTTCTGGTGAGCGCAGCAACTGAAAATTCGTATAGATCATGTTCGTATTGAAGACAGGACATTTTTAGGATTATAATAAGCCGTTATTTGTCTTGATCAAGCGTTTTTGCCGTTCACGAATGGGAATTTGCAATCGCATCGTCGAAGTTGTATCCTACATTTGTTCATGAATGAAGTAATAGTGGGCTGTTTTCAGTGACTCAATTTAATTAAGTTGAATAATTGCATCGTTTTACTATACACTTAGGAGCCAGTAGAAGTAATTGCGTAAGCAGATGTCATTCTATATCGAGTTTTTGTTTACATGGGTACGAGCTCATCTTGTTATTTGTTCAGAATACATTGCAATTTCATTGCTTGAGTGCTGCTTGCATTAACCGATCAGACGTAAACAAGCTTATTTTCCATTAGTGTAACCACAAAACAGTGTTAATTATTAAAGCCGTACTTAAATCGGATTGGTCGAAACCTTTTCCTATCAATAAATAAGAGTTGAATAAGCTGTTTCTCAGCTATTGTAAAGCCAAAGATTATGTTACTCAGGGTTGTCCTGAGTTAGCCGAAGTCATGCCTCTTGTGAATTGACCCAGAGCATGCTTTTTCATTTACTACACTATTATAAATAAGCCACATAATGCTGTTCGAGCCAATCTGGAATCGACCTGGATCCTCTCCCATATGAACATACAGCTGCATCATGAATCAATATTGGATTAAATGGAAAGACGGAATTCAATGATATTTGTCGAATGCAATAGCTTCTACTGAATACTAATTGGAACGTAAAACCACTCGATCACGTGACTTAATTAGGTGGAATTAAAGACAATCGCCCATCGCTACTGCTTGAGGGAA
This sequence comes from Rotaria sp. Silwood1, assembly GCA_905250075.1. NCBI lineage: Eukaryota > Metazoa > Rotifera > Eurotatoria > Philodinida > Philodinidae > Rotaria > Rotaria sp. Silwood1. Next base: position 47,286 of record CAJNOP010000113.1, read on the forward strand.
AGAATCAAATACACGAGCTTTCCGTTCGCTCATTACCCAGTAAATGGTACCGAGTCAAACACCAATCGTTAGGTCATGTAACAGCAATGTTATTCCCATACTTTTGTGGTCTACTCCTAGAAAGTCTTCCAACAAGTATGGTGACTATCTCTGAACAGCCCCTGAAAAGTTATACAGATCGCATAAACTCGACGGCTGGAACAGTTCAACTGTCCTACTCTCATTGTCCACATACAGTCGGATAGCCACGCGTTCGGCCGTTGTATTCTGTTGCTATCTTCGAGTTCTAAAGCCAAAATGTGAAACGGCTGAACCTGGATGTTTCTCATTGTACCTCTTTGACCTGAGAGCAGCCATTCCACAACACCGCAAACAGGATTGAATCACGCAACAAGAAATCGCAGAAAAATCAGCGAAACTACGGCAATCTTCGCCCGATATCAATCCACGACCGCAACAGAAAGCATAATTGCGCGGTATATAACCCATCAGAGCAAGCATAACATTCTTCCCCAAAGATAATCATTATAGAGCCGATGCCTACGCTTCACAAAATGATCCATCAAATCTGTGTCTAAAAGATGAGCAGCGATGGTTTAGACAACTCTGGTGAGAGAAGAACATTTGTGGAAAAATAACTCTGTTTATATTGGATACGTAATGGAAGGTGCTTCGTTTTCCATCGACCACTGTTGGCTCACTTCGACAATGTTCTTTTCTGAATATCTAGATGGAAGAAGATGATTCGTAAGCCTTTGAGTCTAGAAGACTGCTAGCGATCTGTGGATAACAAAACAGGATCTGCAAACTTTTCCGTGGAACGAAATGGCGGGAATCAGACTAGATATTGAGGAAAGAACTAATGTTGGATCTTCTGGCAGGATATCAACGGAAATTCATCTGATTCAACCGTACCTTCTGGGCCTTACAAGGAGTCAGCTTGAGTTTCCTGCAGCACATGGTTTGATTCTGGTGCGGGAGAGGGGGAGGGGGCATTCGGATACGATGTAGTTCCTTTAACATTCCAACTACAAGAACCGCATGGAATATGCCGTTTGCGATACGGTGATTTTCGGATCGGAATATTTCTCATCATTATCAGCAGAACTAGTGCAAGGAACCAAAAACAGAATCGGCCGAAATAGAGATTGTTTTCAAATTTCCGAATCATTGATCTGAGTGTGTGATGTTTCTTACAATTTTATAGGTTTTTGCAGCAGATTTCTGTGAAATATTGAGGAAATGCTGCGTCAAACTGGGAGGATTTTACGAGAAGCAAAGCGGAAAGTTTTCAGCTACGATCGGATCCTGCGGAAATCAGATGTTGAAACCATTCACTTTTTATCGGATACACTGAGTTTCAGGGTGCTTCGGGTCTGATCTTTGTGTGGTTCCATTTAGTTTTCTTTCGCTGTTCGACGAGACTGTTGTAGTTCCTTTTTTTTAGTTTCTCGTTTCGAAATAATCTTGGGAAAAAACCGCTTTCGGTCCTGAATACTGCGTCCAAGTCCTCCTTGTATTCCAAATGGAATCGGAAGTCGAAATCAATAATCTGATACTTTATGCAAAAAGCAGAAAATGATTATTTAAACTCTTATGTGTGTTGTTACTGAACAATTATGTTGTATTTTAGAAGCAGAAAGACATATACCTGTTCAAACGATCGTTCGTGGACAATCGCAGCACAAATATTTCCAATAGGAAACTTTTGTTTTTGACCATGAAAAATGATTGCTTGGTTGATAAAATGCTAACATCGTCCATGATTTATTCATTATCTGAGGTATTAGTGGAAGAAACATTACCAATTAACCCAGTGCATGTAGAATTCTTTCGAACAATGCACATAGAAATCTTCAAATCGAAGCACAAGAATTAGCGAGACACAAATGATAAGGGTTAGTTTTGGAGTTGCCATATTGTGAGACAGAACGAAAGAGGAAAGACGCTGGTCACGTCCGTCTCTGATTAAAAACTGAGTCGCTTTCAGATAAACGATGATCACACATATTGAGAAGAGCTATTAAAATGACTCAAGTTTATTTAAGGTTACTCTTTCATAAATACTAAGCAATTGTATATTGTTTTCAGCCATTTCTATTTATACTTTATCGATTCAATGATGGTAGAACAGTAGTGAAAAGTTTCACGCATAGATTAATTATCTTGCGAACAAAGAGAATGAGTGATCACGAGAAAAAAAGCAAAGAAAGAAACTGAAACATTTAGAGAATAAGGAGGATCATTCACAAACTAGATCCATAAATATTAATCAAATAATTTCATTATCTTAAGATGAGACACATGTAAGGAATACGTTGAATAGTCAAATCTTTTGCTGAATTGTACCGAGTTACATGTATAACAATTGATGAAATGCTTTCCGAGCAAAATCGATCAAGTTTATCTTTATAATTGATACCAAGCACCTTAGGTGTAACGAGATCATAGCTGCTTGTCGGACAGCAGGCTCGAATGAATATCTATCTGAAATTGCATGTTTTCCTCAAACGTGCTCCATCCATGAAATGACATGCTGCTTTATTTGCGAATAACATCATTCGATTTCTAAATAGTTCGATATTAGCATTTTTTTCCTTTCTTGTCGTTTACCGATATAGTGAATACGTTTAATTCGAAAATACATAGCAGTGAAAAATACACACTTCTTTCAACAAAATACACCTATCGAAGCACGCAACGTTATTGTTTCTCATAATCTCTCCATCTCTTCACCCATTGGCCTTCGCGCTTGTTTACCGTGTTCTTGACAATCTCGATGTTTTCATGTGATGAGGTCGATGGAATAGATTGATTTTCAGTTAAAGCCAAATCAATTTCTTCGCACTCTTCATACTTATTTGCTCTTGATTCTTGGTCAGTGTATGTTGAACTACTGAAATACATTAAAAAAAATGTTTTTTGAAGAGAAAATTTTCTGATGACATCATTTAAGATACCTGACGTTAACGGGTATTGTCTTTGATGTAGGTGGCGGTGAAGGTTGATGTTCTACATACACAAACATAGAGTATTACCAATTTTACCACGACATGCATTGGTCTCAAATCTTTTAACTTTTTCTGTATCATACACAACATGAAATTCAAACATTCCTACAAGTGAATCGATTCTAATTTTTGATGTTATAAAGGAAGGGACATCATCAGAGTTTCTGTCTGCTTTGTATTATATTAAGAAACGTAAAATTTCATGATCGTACTTAGGCTTGGTTTTGAATCTTATCCATCGTCTATCAACATAATTCGATTTTCGAACATTCCTACACTATTTAACTTTTCTTCAACATAATCGTGTGGAAATTTCAAACAGTTAAATTGGTAGTTACTATTTAGTTAAAGTAACAAACTACATGATTTTCAATTCATGTTTGATGTATTGTGTATTTTGTTCGGGAATTTTAAATACTTCAATAAGAAATCAAGAGTTATTACTTTAGTCACATCATGTGCATTGTAACATGACATCTCAATATCTATATACAGTGAAGGCAAAAATTTTAATAACACCAGTGTTCTTTCACATAATCCTTCATAGAAATACCAAGGACACTATTTAGAAGTGCAAGCTATGCTTGTTACGATGAGATAGTTTACATTGAGAAAATCTTGATCTCAGACTACTCTCAAAACAAAGAACCTTGAGACCTTTAACTCTTCTGTAGAAAGTCTTGTTTTTTTTTAATGATCTTTTAGCACAAACTGCACATCGAGATAAACCAATGAAAAGAGCATCAAAAGTTGTATTTGAGTGTTTTAGTTTAGAATACTATAAATAAATAAGACACATAATTCAGCGTAAACACAATTCATCAACAGTTCTAGCATTACGATTGAAATGTTTGTTGGTTAATTTGTTTTAAAATTCATTGTTAAGAGGCATGTTTCTTTCTCAATAAACTATACAACTGCATTAGTATGTTTCTCAATAGTTGAGAAATAGTGTGTCAAGATTATTTCAACTTTTTAAAACTTCCTACAATAATTTTCATTCATTGTATACCTTTATTTTTGATTGGATGCTCGAGTGGTTGTTTCAGGATGCGTGCTTTTGAAGGCTCGACGAGCTGATCTAATAATGTTTCAATAGCTATACTTCCATGTTTTTCCTTATAATCACGAGCAACTTTTCGTCCATCGTCAGTGGCTATTTTCATCTTCACTATCACCATCTGATCTTGACTAACGTATAAAATTCGGAAAGCAGTACATGCATCAAATACAATAATTGACGGCGAAACATTTTTAGACTGTTCAAAATATGGAGTTGTTGAATCACAATCAATTTTAAATAGAACTGGTATTAGATCAGGACGATAAATTGGTGAGGAAGCAGCTGTCAAGGCTGCTGTTCTTGATTTAGTACAAACTAAAAACCAACTAGTACATATGAGTCCACCGGTATTTTTGACAAATTTCTCTACAAGTTCGCTAGATAACTTCATGCCTCGATAGAATTGTGTACTTGTTTTGTGTTTAGGTTGTTGCTGTAAAAAATGTGACGCATCGTTGATAAGAAAACGACAAAAATTGAGTTGCTCCATATTTCGAGAGTGAAGTGAATGGTTAATAAATCGTGAAGGAAATGGAGAACGTAAACACCAGCTAAGAGCATCAGCTGCAATATATGAATGATTGAATTTATCTATTAGTGCAAGTATTTTATTATTGTGTCGATAGTAGTTTTGGACCACTTCAATAAATTCCTGTTTACCAATTTTTGATTTTCGTGTCATTATCTAAGTAAATATATTGAATTTGGAAAATAATTCTTTTGTTATTCATCCTTGTTTCTCACCTCATTTTTCCACAACTGCAACCAGAGAAACGCATTGTCTTCCTCGAATAAAAATTCTTCAAATCTTATCTGTTGAAATGTTTCGAGAGTTTCTTTGAGTGCCCAAAGCAGTTCTTCTTGTTCTTCATAAGCACCGATGAGTTTGACAAAATCTGTTTTAACTAATTGTCCATCTAGTTTCAATATGAAGATAGCTTCAACAGATGCAATAGCGTTTGCTCTAGTGATTATATCTGTATTAGTTGATGCACAAATAAAAAAGATTCTGTGATCAGATGACTCTATCGAAGTAAAACATGACAATGGATCAGTATACGATTGAACAAAGTTGTTTATCACTCGGAGTGCACTAACAATATTTCCCATTGGTTGTGATTGAGGATCGAGCCAAATAAAACTGACACTTTCATAGTTTTGCTGTGTGTCAAGATATTTAATGCAATGCTTTTGAGGCACATTTGTTTCGTTTGTTGAGGATGAGAGCGAAGCGGAAGCCATCGGTAGTGGAGATGCTTTACTGTTATTAGGGTCTTTTGATTTGTCTGAATTATTCTGAGAATTTGTTGGCATGTGCATCTTACTCATTTTCTTTTCATTCATACTAAAAGTTGATATGTATTAAAGAATAATATTTTTACTATTGAGGAACATGTGATATTATTAAGAGCTAGGTAAATCCAGCCAAGTCTAGCTAAACTGAGGAGAGTAATATCCCAGGTGCTTGAAAGTTTAACTAAAACTAAAAATGTATCTGTGTATCTATCTAAAACATGTTTTTTTTCCAAGTACTGGCTACATGATTCTCGATGATTGTTTTGATTTTCCGATTGTTAAGGCTCTTTTTCTTCGTCATTTTTCGGTGTTTTCGTTTCCAACTTCTGGAGTTTAACTGAATCCTATTCTTTGGTTGCTGTTGGCTTGCAGCTTTTGTTTGTAATTCTTGGAGTTCTATCATTTCTTGAGTTTCAATTATTCTAGCTGTTTTCGCTCAGATTGGCTTCTAATTTTAAATAGACTTGAAATTGAGAAACCCAAGATAGACTGAATTATTCGGTCTACGACTAATGGATTCTACTATTGATGAACGTCACTTGTATGTATGACGAGTCTTAATCTGCGATTTACTCAGTTCCATAAAAACTATCACTACTGAAAAATTTTCACGGTGAAAGGTCTTGGAAGTATTTTGCCCGTCAATAAGATTCTATCTTTGTCTAGAGGAGGCACTTCGGACGGAATCGGAATTTCGCAAAAGGTCATGATTGTTGAAAAATCAATCTGCCTGCAGATGAAATATATCGAAGGGAAGACATTTGCAATCTCTATATCGAGCAAATCTACTCAGTAGAATTCGGATAATACTCATGATATTTTCGTCATCTTCTAAAAAATTCCTGACATGAAAGACGTCTCTTCGATTTGCCGCGACGAGTCAAACATAGATGACTGAAACAGCATTATGAAGAGCAATGTGAGACATATGTTTGTTGTCTGTTAACAATGTATCGTTAAGTATCCAGCAAAATTCGTTTTTTTACGCAAAATATATGGTCAATCTGTGTCGATTCTATCGCACTCCTTGCTTTTATGTTTATAAGTGTTTTCTGCTGTTTGAATCAATTGTTTTTATATGCTTTCATTACCATGAAACAAAACTTATTCTTTTTTTACTCTGTACACTATCCAGTATTTCGACTATGAGTGGACGAGGACATCTCTAGTCAGTATCGAATCTCAATGACATCAGCTGAATAAGCTCGTCGCCATTGCCCCTCAAAAAGTATTAATTACGTTCTTACAGTGAGACTGCTTTTAATATATAGAAAAAATTATTTGCCGGATGCACAACGCAAGCTTCTCAAGCAAATCTGGCAAGTTTCAATCAGAATACGTTTTTTTTTGCATTGACTCGTGCTTTTTAAAGACAGTAAAACTTTCATGAAGCCGAATATTCATGAAAATGCGTCTCGTTCTCAAATAACTGATGTGCAGATTGTGCTTCTAATCTATGTTTTTAATTTAGTGTGTGCTCAACAATAATCTAGAGAGGTGAAACACTGTCAATTACTGTTCAGTCTGACTGAATCATAAAAATATTTTTTGACATGGTCTGGTCATCAGTATATATTTTTGCTTAGCGAAGGAGTTCCATGATCCTTAATTCATCCATATTATTTTGAAAAAATATGAGAAAATCGTTACGAATGAAAAACAACACAGAATACTGCCTTTTCAAATATTTACCTGTGCATAGATATGTGTTGCCGTCGAAAGAAACTTGGAAAAAGAATCGACTGCTTCTGGCAACACTATTGAATTCTCTTCTCTTTTTCGTTCGAAAAATCAATCCCATTTGTTCGATAATGGAGAGAAAAAGTGTCCGGCATTTGAGCGTCTCTTTGTTGATCGATCCATTTGTAATAGAAAGACACGGCTAAACGGCAATTTTGTTTTGAGCAACAATCAATCAGTGACTGCTTCACATAGGAATAGGTGCTTCGATGAATCATTTCTTTGTATGCATCATCGTTTAGGTTGCTTCAAATGTGAATAATAATAATAGTAGTCAACAGTTGATTGCATAACTTTATCATAGAGTCAACATCATACAAACACTCACCTATCAAAGTGATTTTGTTGATGATATATCCGACTTACTTGGAGAGCGTATTTGTTGATAGTTTTGGAAGCCATAATCCATCAAACTATTCTAGTCATACATAAATTACATAAATAATATTGTTTCAATCTTTTTATTTTATTTGAACCAACACCTCAGGGAGCATTTTGATCATCCTTATTCACAATTTAATATAATGGGATGCGTGTCGCTGTAGCTGAAAAGGATATTAACCCCCACATCCATACTTGAGTTGGAATGGTAAAAGGTTAGGAAAAGATAGACGGAAATATAGATATGTTTTGAATGATCAGATAGAAGTATAGGTTGATTAGATAAGTTTTGAAACATACATTCGTACATGGAATAGTATCGTCTTGAACGCAGTAGAAAACTGATACATTGAACCCTTTTTCAAGCAATGAAAAAAAAGCTTCGCACAAAGCATATTTGTACGAAACTTTAAAAGAGTTTAGAGTTGGTGGTGCTAGGACAATTCATTGCAATGATGTAATCCAATCATAGTTTATATATTTTTTTCAGCAATGAAGCAACTTATTCAACTGAGTTTGAAACATGTAATCTAATGACAATAAAGATTATGGAAAATATTACTCATACCGAAACTTCGATTTTTGATCTCTAACAGTACGATAATCTTCTTTTTTGGATAAAAAAGTTAACTTATCTGAGCTATACAAGTGAGGAAAGTTTTTCTATATCACTGAGAAAAACATTGCGTCTTTTTTTATTTGTACTACAGCTCAAGGCTTCTGATAATGAGACTACTTTGAAAGAACTAGCGAATTCGCATGCAATGTAAAAATTCTGCCACTTTAGCAACTATCATCTGTTACTTTATATATTTAAATCTAAACTAGTCAATTTTGATCGATGATTTATACAATTCCAGAAATAGTTTTGATGAGACCTCGTAATCAAGGATTTTTTACATGCTATTGCCATTAATTATGAAGAACCAAACGGGTTTAATTTTTTTCTTCGTAGGATTCTTTTGAGTGGCTCATCTCGAGATTAAAAATCGAAGTTTAGGCATTAGTAATATTTTCAATAATTTTTATAGTCATTCGATTATATGTTTCAAACTTAATTGAATAAGTCGCTTCATTGTTAAAAAAAGTATATAAATTATGATTGGATTATATCATTGTGACGAATTGTCTTGCAACGAATTGTCCGGTCACCAGAGTTGGTTGTGCAAATCGGAGCTGTTTTGGATTGCTTATGGTATCTTTTTTCTCAGTGAAAAGTTACAGATATGATCTGTAAGTATCGCATCAAAACTTACAGGTAGCCTATTCACATAACCCCTGCAAATAACATCTATGAGAGTTCAAAATAAGGCTAAATTAATGCTTACAACTAAGCATAAATTAACTCTAATGCGACACTCCTATGTGGCAATGCTTAACTATCACCCATGTCTACAACAACCCATATAAAAGAATAACGTAGAAAAATTTGACGATATATGCTGAGAACAAAAAAAAAAGATATCAAGATCGAATGTTTTCGATCATACGGTCAAGAACCTAGACAGATGAACTGAATGGAAAACTTTAATTTCGCAAGATAAGATGAAAATTAGCGAAACAGGCAATTTTAAATGCCATTTTATTGTCTATTAAATGACAGAAGGTACACGTCAGTATTTCCGATGGGAAAACAATGTGTATACAGTACCACGTGTGTTAATAAGGTTGCCAATTTTCTATACATTCACAAACATAGCCAAACTCTTCACATAACATCTGACCCAAACACTTCACACACCTTTAAATAATTATCAAAAATATCTGATGGAAAGTTCGAGAAAGATTCGGAAAAAATCGAACAAAGTCATGATTGCGATTGTTTTACATTTTCTCAGCCGTCAACATAGAGAACGAATAAGAGCTAATCGCATATTCTTTGATTCGAATCAGAAATCATCTCAGCAAGTATAGTGGAAAGAAGTATTCGTAGTGTTTGTGAAAAAAATGAATAAAATTTCTCTTTTTACGAGTGCAATTTTGGAATTAAATATCATTGTTGTCGCGAGAATACTAGTTTATTCTCTAGACATCAATGTGATAGTAGAGTACAATGTATTTTTGCTAAATGGATAAGACTTTTTTTATCATAATGTACTTTTATTTTTTAGCATGAATAAATGCATTTGAAATACAGATTCTGTGAGATAGAATTCGTTAATGATAGTCTATGTTGTGAATAATCTACTTCTATATGGGTGTGTGTGTATTAGCAGAAAAGATAAACAAACATATACACACACAATCGTATCAGTGTTATGTCGTCATGATGGTTTTTCTTTAAATTCTGATGCCGTTACTACTTAGTCGTTTAGTTACTTGGGCATTGTACTATTTGCATTATTCACTCGCTTTGTTACTTTTTCTATAGTGTTTACATACTGTTATTTATAGTAGTACAGTAACAACACACACAGATAGGAACATCTAATTTTATGAGCAACAGAAGATAAAACATGAATAGCAGACGGCAAATTTGATTATATGAAAAAATTAGAAGATAAATAAAATATTAGTGAGAAGAGTCACATTCGTATCGTTTCTAACCATTGACATCAATAAGTTCAAACTCAATCACCAAACAATAATTGTTTCTGCAACAGTGTCCAGAACATTTCTATTCCATGCTCGATAAGTGTATCGGGAAAGTCATAGGCTGAATCATGCAGAACATGTGCTGTTTCACCTGCACCCAAAATGAACATAGCACAACGACATACAGCAGAATAAACACCGAAATCTTCAGACCAACGGTTGGGTGCTTCCATTAATGTTAGCGTTTTTCCAAGTTTTTTGGCACAATCGATAATGTCTGCCGTGGCTTGTCGATCATTAAGTACGCCGGCAAATACGTCTCTGAACTCAATTTCATAGGTGAGTCCTGTCTTTTGAGTTATTTGTTCAACTAATTCGCATGCAGCATCCACTAGTGATAACATTAACGCATCGGTAGCTGTTCGTAATGTGACCATTACCACTGCCTCCCCTGGTGTTGTGCCAAACGCTACCTCACCAAGACAGGCGTGTACTGTTGTCACCAGCCGAAGATCTTCAGATGCTGGCAAGCGTTGTGGCAACTGCTCAAGTTTTTCCAGTAAGTGACACATAGCATGTATTGGACTCAGCCCTTGCTCTGGGTGAGCAGCATGAGAACAACGACCGTGTAGCCGCACAATCATGCCACGCGATGCACATGCAAACGCTCCTTCCCGTATTGATATTTCACCAAAGGGCCGCCCAGGTTGATTATGTAGTGCGTAAGCAACATCGGGACGTAATGATGCGTCAAATTTTTCGCTTTCAATTACAGCTTTAGCGCCATCCCCCGTCTCCTCGGCCGGTTGAAAGAGTAACACCACTTCGCCGCGTGTCGGAGGTGTACGAGCAAGTTGTTTCGCGATACCAAGAAGTATCGCCATGTGTCCGTCGTGACCACAGCTAAAGAATCATTCGAAATATTACGAGGACAGAAAAACTTGAGAATTTGAGTGAATGCTCATCATGTCTGCGTGCTAATTACGAATGATGCTCTGAGCGACATGATTATTTCTTGAGCACCATTCCCGCCCTTCTCCCAGTTCACTAATCGGTAAAGCGTCGAGTTCAGCACGTAACATCACTCTCGGTCCTGCATCACGTCCACTAAATACTCCAGCGACTCCATGCCCACCTAATCCAGTGATGATACGCTCTGCGCCAGCTTCTTGCAGCCAGCCGATAATGAGTGCCGCTGTTAACTTTTCCTGACCTGACAGTTCCGGTTGAGCATGCAAATGGTGCCGAATAGTCGGTAGAGATGTACTGAGCAATGGTAAGGATGCAACAGACAGCGACACGTTTATATTAGTTTCATTTGCGGTGGCTTCATCAAGTGGAAATCCAAGTTGCTTCCACATAGCTAATTTGTCCCATTCTTTGATGAATCTAAATATGATGATCATTTATTTCTATATTCAGTATCGAAAATCCTGTTGAACAAGAATGGAAAGTCTCCGTTGAAGATCAGACCTTGAAATTCATTTTCGAAGTGTGGAAGTATAGGGCAAGAGGTTTAAAATGCTCACGGAGATTATCGATGTATACTCTCTACGTATTTCAGAAACTTTATTTCTTAGGAATGTCACGTACAATGTAATCTTGCCATGTTCCAGTTTGAATAAACCAGCTGCGGTCCATTTGGCCTTACGTCCGGTAGCTTTAATACCTGAACCGAAATGCAAGTTAAAACCAATTTCGCACAAGAGTGTGTGTTTACCTTTGTATGGTTCCCCACTATGACTGCCCTCCGCCGAATATCTCAACGAAACATGATCATCTTTAGCCATGATGTAGTCGAAATCAATGATATGTAAATTGCTGATACTTTTCATCAATTCTGTGAAGCAGAAATACTGGAATTTATCGTAACTGAAAATGAACACTTACTTCCATGTTCTTCCGTATATGTTTCACAATTGTGTACCTCAGGAAAGGTGGTCGGAGCAATGAATCTGTTTCCAGGAGCCAGAAGATGAACAACATTTTGAGCTGTGGCCCGTTTCGGATCGTAGCTACATGAAAAAAAACATATCAAGTAGTCTACAAGAAAAGTTACAAAGTATGGTGCTAAAGAAATCAATGTTGTCAAAAGAAAGTATTCTCTTTCATCGAATGATTTGATCAGTTTCATGAAATAATTGCATCAATTCAGATGCTACATTTCGAATAAAAATCATTCAACAAAAGTTGAGAATGAACTTCGATATTATTTCATAGCAAAGACGATTTTTTAAATTGAGTCTATGATTTTTGAGTCTCTCAAACGCAACATCTGACGAAATAATCGTCACCATTTTGTTCGTCATGTAGATGAAATTAATTGATTGTATGTTGATACATCTTCTAAAATACAAAACTACACGTACAGAAAAAGATAAAAAAACACACCTAATCTCCATGTATTCCTTGACGATTCGTACATTATTCTTCTCTTGATCTGTCATTGTCACAATGAATAACAAAAAATAAAAAGAAAACAATTCTAGGCAAAGATAAGAACCATACCACTCTTCAACCACAGTTTGGTATCTTTACTTTGCCACGTCAAAAGACACCTAAAAAAAATCGACCTTATGAGAAAGAGTGCACTTCAGAAACCTATCACGTTGAGGGTGAGTGTGGGTATATGTCTCGTGTTCATTCACATTCACACTCGCACTTACACACACTCTTCCAATTTTCTTCCCACTTCTGAACTTCTAGACCGCAATTTCCTTAGCAACGTATGCTTTCGTAATAACTCGGCAATATATTTATTACATTGTGTTTCTTGACAATGAGATATCTATGAAAATAAAGTAAATTCGAAAAAAAAATACTAGTAAAGCACTGCCTACCAGCATATTACCATATTAGCTAATAATTTGCAAAAACATGCTTCTTTCTGAATTATTTCTGATTTCGCCAAAAAAACATCTAATTGTTTTCTGATTTTGAATAAAAAGTTTCTGCATTTTGAGTTTTTGATCTGACAACCCTGCTCTATATATACTTTTTATTTCAATACGAAAAACCAGAAAATTAAAGGAGAAAAAATGACAGCTTCAAAATTCTTTCTCACTAGTCTAAACTGTCTCATGTTTGAAAAATGCAGTCTCAAAATAGTCACCAGTCATATGAATATCGCAGCAGTAGTCGATACACACGTCGTATTCTGACTTGGATTTATCTAATGACGGATAATACACCCACATACTCTACCAGCATTCACATCCAAACATGTGCACACACGTACCCATTCTAATCCATATATTCCCATGAAAAAAAAAACAGATGTTTTAGGGAAAGGAGTTTGTTTCATCGCTTATCGTTCTTGTTCTTACAAATTAGGTTGAGTATTTAGTAATGCCACACAATACAACATGTTTTATTCGCACTTTTTATCTGATTATAAATCATTTACGGATCTAGGTTTATGATATTTCAGATGCAAATAAAGCTTTAATAACGTGAAGATGTATCTGATCAAAACTCTTCATTGTTTCGATCTGTACCGTTTAATCAAAACAATCACAACAATAGAGATAGTTAATATTTTCCCGTACCACAGAATTTGATTCGCGTTGGCGTTAATAAAGAATAGGACTGAAACATCTTTGCTAACCCACTCTTGACCAATTACTTTCCATAGAAACATTGGCTGAACGACTTCGAAGTCTAATATACGTAAAGTCTCCTTCTGCAATGAGGAACTGAAGAGACGCTCTTGAAGCCCAACATAGATGGGACCGGTACTGACTAGTACAGTCCAAAAATGTAAAATAAAATAGTGATTGAAGAAGTGCAGCCTAGAAATAAGCTGTTTAAAGAACGGATGACCAGGCGTACTAATCAAAAAATCAGTTTCAATACCAATTGAAAATTTGTCACGAGGTAATGCAGCGAGATACGGAGAGTCAGGATCGAGTGCCTCCAATGTATTTAATAAGTCATTCAACGAACGATTACAGCCGACATCCAAATCAATGTAGATGCCGCCCACATGATACAATAGTACATAACGAAATGAATCTACACGTTGAATTTCGTACGGATAAGTAATATATGTGTTCTCATAGAACTGTGGCTCGTGTTTTCGGACAAATATGTGCATATCTTCGTCTGTCCACAAATGATGTTTGAATTCACCAACATTTTGTGCAAGTACCGATTGAAATGTAGCATTCCATCGTAAAGGCACATTGCGTGTACGCCAAATTTGATGAATAACTCGAGGAATACGACGTCGAGCCCACGTTGCGTTCGCATACCGAGTGACATTAGTCGTATATACCAAGCGCATTGGCGAACGATTATGCCATGCATAACTTATAATTTGTGAGGTTGTCCATAGGATGATGATGGTAAAAATAAATGCGCAGACTACAACACGATATATTCGCATGATTTTATTTGAACTGTTGTTCTGTTTAAGACAGACAACTTAACCAACCATAGATATCTATAAACAAACAAGATTTTATTAAAATGTGACAATTCGAAGTTAATGATTTTCAAGAGTAGATCAGGAAAAATGATAGGTAAAGCGCCAATACATTTAGAAATAGTCTTAAGTTTTATTTGAAAAAAATTGGAAGTTTGTATGAAGCGAAGAGATAAGTTGACCAAGACCATAGCTTTATTATTAGTAATTTTTATACACAGTGCTTGTGAATATTTTTATGCGATATTTTCCAATAGTTTGTTATTGAGAAATTCTGAAGTGTTAATAATCTGACAACAATATGTAAAATCACGTTCGAAAAAAATATCAATTTATTGGGCATGCTCTTTGCATGATTTTTTCATATTCTCTTAGAATCTTAAGGATGTGAAAGTGGCTGAAACTGATCCATTATTTTTCTATCAGATCGGTTGATTTGAATTTCTAATTTAACTAGTAAAACAACCGATTATATTACTTTGACGTTTCTCATAAAAACAACTTGCATTTTATTTTGATAAGTTCTATATATAGACAAATATATGAATAAAGGAAGAATTCTTTTCAAAACTTATGATCCATTAACTGTCATCAATTGATATTAAACAAGATCTAGGCTTTCTTTTGACTAGCTTTCTGCAATGAAGACATGATATGTTTTTAAAAATTGAAAAGATTGATGCTTTTCTTTTCGAAGTCTCTATTTAGTATAGCTGAATGGTTTCTTAATTTGTATAAGATTCATACTATTGATAGGAAGACAAAATAAGCACCACAATTTGGCTTTTATGCTAAATATCATTTTTTTAGATTTCATAGTTGCATACAACCTGTAGTTTATATCACGTTCTCAGCAGAATAAAATCTATTCCTATGTTTATATCATAAGAGCATTAACTGAAACTAATGCTGTTGAGAGTCCTTCATAATCGTTTTAAATGCAGTCCAGAAAAATGAGTTCGGAATTTCGCGATAGAAAATCTTTAGTATACATCGAATTAAAAGTTCAATGGTTGACTAACTTTTTATTACCTATAATCAAAATGTTCAGCATAAACCGAGACCCTTGTTGTAGTATGAGAAAGCGTGAATTCAAAATTGAGAGCTACGATTTTGACAACAATCAAGAATTTGTTAGTTGAAAGTTTTTGCCTTCATACTTCTTGATCATTAGAAACGTGAAAAAAGAAATTTGCTCGGCCAGATACTGAGGGTGAGTGAAGCACTTAGATCTACATCCTTTTCATTTCTTCTTAGTACAACAAATGTTGATCAAAAGCTTTAAACTATGGTTTAGAAAATTTTCATGTGGATTTTATTTCATAAAATATAAACAAAAAGATTTCGACTGAAAAGACTACATCGACAAACTAGAATTCATATTTTACACAAGTAGTCGGAGTCTAACATATGTGAGATATTGAATAGAACATAGTCTATAAGAAAATAATTTTTTGCTTCGAATTCAGCTAGACTTACATAAAATGACTGTGTCGTTTTTCAATAAAACATAAATTTCATTTGGATTATTTGAATTTGTCTAGTATATGAACAACTATCAGGAAATAAGGCGCGCCTTTTTTAAGACTAGAAAAAGAAAAATATTACGATTTTTTGCTATCATAGTCATTGAATATACACTAAGCAAATAAACGCTTTGAGGCTTTACAAAATGGATAAATAAACTTGTCTATAGAAATTAATATGAGAATATTTACTATTGCAGGCATACACTTCATATGCCTTCACATATTCTGTTCTGTTCGCACTTTTCGCGTCTCTTTTTCTTTAAAATATTTTTTGGATTCATTCAAGGCAAAGTACAACGAGCAGGGAGAAGGAATGTAAGAAAAACGGATCTAATATCTATCCAACTAAACTTCGAAAAGCATACGATGCGTATGATGAACGGTCAAAAATGTGAAATGCATATATTTTTTGTTCATTCTGTTACAATGCTGAGCCCGTTGACAGTCAACGAAATGGAACCACTCAACAACTAAATCCTATCGAGTAATCGTTTTCGACTCATGGAGGTTGTGGTTGTATGGATGTGGGTCTTTTTGCACGACTCTCACGATCTTCTCATCGCGCGCGATTGGTTCATTTCCACTACTCAATTGAGACAAAATAGCGATTTCGTATTTCAATCTAATTCTTGTTGCGAAGTGCATTTACAGATGAAATAGTCGCCCACTTATCGTGCTGGCTTCTTTTCTAATACTTCATGAGCATATCTGATGTCTTCACTGACAATCACTATTTCTGTATAATAAATATGATAGGTATCTCATAAATCTAGATTTTGACGAAACTCCTACAAAATATCTGTTAAATTTTCTTTAAAGAACAATGATGCTCTTCCTCGTAACAGACCAACACAAAGTAGGAAAGATCAAAAGTCAATAGAATAATTTTTTGGAATAGGTTACACTTTTAACACCAAATGTATGTTATTATTTTTCTGTGATCTTTTGTATTGACACATTTCATTTTATTAGGCCTTTCTAGTTCTCATAAACTGAGGAACAAGAAACATGGATATTTTCGTCTTTGAAATTCTGTAGAATTGATTATTAAATCGCAGCCGATCTTTATGTATTGTTTGTGTTATCTAATGATAATTGTTTCAATTTCGGATGTGTTGCTCGATGAATTTTTCGTCTGTACTTTTGTTTGTCATGTGACACTCTTCGTGGAAACATGTAAAATGTTCTAACAAACGATTGAAAACTACAGAGTGATAAATCATCAAATGATGTTTGGGCGAAATAGACAATACATAAGGTATTTGTAGTAATAATGTCGAATTGATTTGAATCTGTTGGTTTTATTCATGATGGTTTTGCTAAACGATACGGGACTCATATCACAACTGAATATATGCCATCCTGTAGGGTGTTAAGAAGGAAAAATATTTTTTAAGTCAGTTTGACAGAGGCCTTCTGATAAAAATGGATAAGAATCACAACGAAAGCTAGATGTCAAATTGTGACGGAAATAAGAAAGACAAATAGAAAAAAAACATTTTATCGTCCTGCTGATAAAAAAGGTGACATATAGCTTGAATTTCATACAGATCGATAATAGAGATTTATTTGAAAAGTTCGAATGAATCTCTCGATTTTAAATTCCGATACTGAATCAAATTTCCGATCGGTTCAATAATTTTCTTCAATTCTTTCAGTCCGAACTTCTTCGGTCAGATTTTCAAAGCTCCTCGAAATTGTTGTCTAAAATAAGATTATCATTACTTGAGCCTTTTTCACTTTATTCATTTGTTCTTAGACTCATTATATTGATTTTAGAACATGTTCACGTGTAAATACTTATTTTAAGTAATAGAAATTTTCTTATTGGTGATCGATTGAGTCACAACGAAATAATCTAGATGTTCTTTGTGATTGTTCTTTCGAATAAAAAAAGGAAACTCAGAGTCAGAAGTGACAGCTGGTTGTGGTGATTATGATCGTACTTTTACAAGTCGAAAATTTTATTATATATAAAATAAAAATATGTTGCTATTATTTATTGTATTAGTGAATCTAAAGTTAGTAATGTTCTATAAAAAAAAAATATTAATGTTTTTTTCTTGTTTATTATGCATTCTGTCCCATAGCTAATGCTTTTTCCATAGCATGTGTACTTCTCTTCAAATTCTCACGTTTTTGTTGTTGATCAATTGGTTCACGCATCCATTCAAACAAGACAGCCGATGTAAATGCCGAACTCAGTTTGGAGTCGAGTACAAGAGCACAACGAGTGATAAGCCAATAATAGCAAAGTTGAGAGACCTGATCAACAATACGCTTTTCAACTACACGACAATAAGCTGTCATAGCTATTTGAACATCTAATGCTGCTTGTTGTTCATTTGAAAGACCACTCACATCTATTACAAAGTCATTAATCATAAATGTTGAAGGAACTTTCGTAGGTTGATCTAAGAAAGAAAAACGATCTGTTGATATGCATACATTTTATTTATAGAAATGAAACTTACTTAGTTTAATACTAGCATTATATTCTTGATATTTCTGTTTGATTTTGTTCACTGCATCCATATAATAATGATTAAGTGTAAATACACGTTGTTCAGTTTCAAGCATCTTTTTAATATCATAACTGCATCGTTCTTCACTTTCATCGATAGCACGTAAAATGATATCTGTTAATTTATGTATTATTAGATATTTATAGCTTGTTTCTTCCACAAAAACTTCATTTAATATTTTAATCAACACTACTTTACAATATTCAGTATACGATTCAATTAAATCTTCGCATGGTTTTCGAAATTTGTTTTGTTCAGCACGATAAAGACGTTCAACGATGCTAAATGATGGAAAATTAGGTAAAGCAACACCAGCATTTTCTTCAAGTAGTTCCAATACGCGTTTTTGATACTCTGATGAAAAGAAATGTGTGAAAGAATTATGAAGTTTTTCTCTACAATCTTTTTGTCGATTATATAGTTGAAAGGCAATTCGTTCATCGAACCGATCATTAGACATTTGTGTGCGAGCATCTGTTCGTGACAAATCAGTTGTTTCAATTTTTAATTGCGTGTCATTATCATATACTCCATAAACACGTGCATTAATGATTTCACGATATTTTTTAATTAAATCTGCATATAATGCCCAACAATCTAGTTCAGAAGTAACTGATGGTGGCATTTGTTTCAATTCAGATTTCTTTGACTTGATTTCCTTTTTAAGCTCGTCTATAATTGATGGAAGAGTTGATCGAATACGTTCTTGTTGAATTAAAGCAAGTCGTTTTACCAATTGTCCACTACCAAGATATTGCTCCGATACACCTTCAAAAGCTTCATTAGAACGAAAAAATTGTTGTTCTCGTCGTCGCATTTCATCAAATGGAATATTTTGATCTATTTCTTCTTGTGTACGATTAAGCACGGCTACACAACCAAGTTTGAGTGCCATTGATCCTGGCCCAATACCTTGAAGTTTTTCTCCAATACCTTTGTCAAACTTATCAATTTTTGATACAGCAATCAATTGTCGTTCACCTTTTCACATAGATCAGATTTTGACAATAAAAAAATAGTTATACATTCTTACAATGTGGATCATTTTTTTTTGCAAGTTGAATCGATTCTGAAGTTGTAAAATCCACAGATGAAGGAATTACATGTAAGACAATAGCTGTTTGTGGCTTAATATAGTGTTCAATAAGTTCAACTATATCTTTATAAATAGTTTTTGACTGGCCATCAATCGGATTACGAGTAATACCTATAAAATCGGAGAAAAATATGATTTAATACTGAACTCATCTTCTCAAACAGTGAAAGATTACCTGGTAAATCAATAAGTGTTAAATCTGCTTGAATATCTTTCTTATAGACAGTTAAGTAAATAGGCTTCGATGAAACGTTATTTGTTGCACCAGCTAGTTGCACCGTACAAT
This sequence comes from Rotaria sp. Silwood1, assembly GCA_905250075.1. Classification (NCBI taxonomy): domain Eukaryota; kingdom Metazoa; phylum Rotifera; class Eurotatoria; order Philodinida; family Philodinidae; genus Rotaria; species Rotaria sp. Silwood1. Next base: position 67,174 of record CAJNOP010000113.1, read on the forward strand.
CTGTTATTCTCTTCATGATCTCCGAAAATTTGTTGATTTTAATCTCAGGTATACCTTCACATCGAATAGTAGCATATTCCGTTTGATTAAATGGAATATTTTTCATGCGTAACTCGAGTGGACATCGAGTACAAATATTTTGTGCTCGTGGCAATTGAACTCCACTCAATGCTTCGAGAACAGATGATTTGCCAACCTTAGAATGTGCGAAATAGGAAATATACA
>CAJNOP010000113.1:67498-142571 GCA_905250075.1 Rotaria sp. Silwood1
CTGTGGTGTAGATGGTGCCGCTGACCTACATTCTTTATGGACTACCTGCACACCTATTTTCAGCCGCTCAGCTCTTGTATGGACTCAGATCCTAGGGGAGGGGATACTTTTGTCAAGTAGTGTATTTTCACTCCATAGAATTAATAGTAAAATAATATAAAAGGCTTGTCATTAATAATAAGAGATTATATTACTAAACAATTATGAAATTTTTGTCATCTCTTATATTTTAGTCCGCACAGATGCATCTCTTGTAATATTTTGCCAGACTTCTGCCACCTTTAGGCATTTATTTCTTACAAGTAATACGGATACTAAATCCTGTACTTTCCTGAAGTCTGAATGAAACAGTCGATGATAGCGTACAGGGTGTGAATGTAGATGTAAGTATGAAGTTCGAGAAGACTCAAACCTACATCTATTTTTTTTCTCGGTCATTGATTAAGAATCATCTAATCTATTTACAAGATATGATTAGAATTATGTTCAATAGATCATTAAAATTGAACGTGTGTTCACAAATTAGTTTTCTAGGATTTTGATTTATTTGCTTGACTCTAATATTCAAAACAGGGAAAAAATTGTATCTTTGAAGATATATTAATTGACTAATTGATACCGATGGAACTAATTTCCTGAATGTTAGAACAAGACTTAGCGAGATAGAAAAGTCTTTATTCGATGTTCAAGCTTAGAAAAATCGTTGTATTTATTGCTAATATTAAGTTTTATAATAAGATTATACATAGAATGAAAAGCGAAAAACTTTACTTTAATGAAAATTAATATTTATCAAAAAACAAGGTTTGAGAAAATATTAAGTCTATCTTGTTAATAAAGAACTTTGACAGTACCCAGGATCTTTTAGTGGGAAAGAGTAACGATTTCCAGAAGAAGGACCTTAGCTAGATAGAATTTAATTTGTTTGAGTAAGACTTACATAGAGACCAGTTTCAACTTAGTTCAGATACAGAGAAACGGATTACTATATCGATTAGTGTGTTGTAAATACGAGTTCCTAAATTCGTTGCCTGAAAAGTATACAACATTAAATGTGAGATGTTTTCTTACGTTGTCGACATTCAGCAACAAATTTCACTCAATTTAAATTATATGTTTATTTTCCATTTGCATATTGACTTAAGTATCGTTGTGTTCGATACGTTGTTTCATGCATTGTCGGTTTTTCTTTGTTTCTTTCAGAGCAATATTCTCAATTTCTGACGTAAACGAAAAAAAAAACATGATGAGTTTAATTGTTTTTCATCATGCTTTCGATGGATATCGTAAGGATGTGAATGAAAGAAAAAAGAAAATTTAATCCTAATTGTGAATAAAATCAGAAGAAATCATTTTAATATCAGTCCTTTCTGAAAAACATTGCAAAAAATGCATGAAAACAATCTGTGATTTCGATGAAAGTTTTGGTTTCAATGTTGAGCAAATAAAATCGTCTATCCAATCGCACCAAAAACTATGGACTTCTCTTAATTTCTAGGCAAATTTTCTTACTTTTGGTGAACATTTCATCTGAATGACAGACTGTTTTTTATATATTTTTTTGTAATGTTTATAGAAATGACTGATTTTAAAGTGATTTCGTCTTATATAATATTGAAGAAAAACAAGTTTCCATATATTCTCTTTCGATTGATGGAAATCATAGATCTCTAACTCTTTGTGTTCTCAAGTTATTTACAAAAAACAGTGGCTCACATTTAATTTCTAAATGGACAGTAGATATTGTATCAATACACAAGGATTCTTTTATCTTTTCAACAAAAATCTTTAGCATCAACTTAACGCGATGTAGTAATATGATTTATTTCAATGCATTATTGTGAAGGGTCACTGAATGTTTATTGTCAAATCAAGAGAATAGAATAAAGAAACACAATTACAAAATTAGACAAAGATCTTTGAAGATCGAATATTAATTTTTGAGTTTGAGATGTTTTTATAAACTTATATATATTTTAGTTGAACGAGCGTATAAAGTCTCTTTGTATGTTAGAATTCAAGAAATAATATCTTCTATGGAATATATTATTCAACTTATGAAATAAAAATAAACTTCATTATATTTTCGAGAAATAGATATTTTAAATATCATCACTGAGTTATACTCAGTTCAGTCATTGAGATTATAGTTAGTGACTGATATTCGATATTCAAGACTATGAACAACATTAAGAAACTTGATTCAAATCAAATTTATAGAAAAAAACTACTTGCAGTCAGTTAAGATTTTATCTGTTATAGTTGATCAAAATATTTTCTAAAAATGCTTTATTAACATAACAATAATTGTTTGCGTGATCTTTAATATAAATGGAAATCGATGTTTATGAGAAAAATGAAGTCGTTTACAAGTGAATAATGAATTGACTGACTATAGGTAATTTAGTTCTTCATGAATTTTTTTTGCTTGCCATCTTTCTTGATATTAAGGAGTCAAAAGTTGTTCTTCTCTTTTCTCACGATGAAAACAAAATTTCACGATTGGATTGGTGTATCTTGTTTATTTTCGAGCTTTTCAGTTGAACGATAAACCAAGTATCGACTTTTAAGAATCTGATTAGAGTTTTCAATACTCCAACATCGATTAACTTCGATCAAAGTTTATGCTAGAAAAATATCGTAGCTAAAACGATGAATGAAGAATAAAATTATACGTACTGCTTCTTATTACACGTCTCTTATAAGACAAATGAGTTCCTAAAGCATTAAGATATTGAATGAATTAAATAGATTGGTTGAAAAATTGTTCTAAATACAAACGTTTTCGGTATTGTATAAATATAAAAGCGCGTTAATTCATCATAATAATTGTTATAATTTTTATTCACTAATTTATTTTATAATTTTTTTTCCATATCTTATTTTATTAACATTGTCTGTATTGTTAATATTTGTGTACTTGTTGTCTTTTGCCGAACTGCGATTACTTCATGGATCACAAAGCCATTTATTATCATATTATTATAAGTCATCGATATGACTGGTAAATTATTCATCTTGTCAAATCGTACTACTGTATATAATTTTCAATGAAAATTGTTTTGAAAAAAGTCTCGATTAAGTCTATTTTATATCTGATTAATTCAAGTCTGGACGTCAATTTTCTTGTTATAAATCAATTTGATTCAGAGTATTGTAAAGTAATCGTAGAAACTGAAACTCGCTAACGAGGACTTTAGCCTATGTTCTTTAACCATTCCGTATTTCGATCTTAATCTAATACAGTATATATAATAATATATTCGTTAGACTAATGTTTTCAGAATAATCATTCTTTAACAATTTAATCATTATTGTCATCAGCATTTTACTTTCATTGCCTCTGATATAACTGTTTTCGATAGTTCAACCATGTATTTTAGAAAATTTTACTATAATGTTGAAATGTATAGAGTTCATTTGATTTATTAGCGATGTGACTTACAACGAATCTACGAGCACATAAAATCCTTATATAGTGCAGTGTGAAGTTCAAAACCACTTTGAAATACTACGAATTCTTGTTCGAAATGTCTAGATCGTGGAAAGGCTAAGATTATTGTTTGAATATTCGACTGAGTCCAGAGAGAACAGTTTTTCGCAGAACATGTTTTTGAGTTCGATCTTCTTTGAAACTTTTATCATGAATACAGTTTCTGTGTACGTTGATTCGAACTTTACGAACTTTTGTTCGCATATGACAAGATAGATACTCTCTATTTACTTTTGAATTCATTCATAGATAAGTTTGAACTATTAGTCAACTGAAAGAAATAATATTTTCATCGTTCTATACTAAAAGAACTCATTTGGAAAAATAAATGTTGTGAAGAATTAAAATTATATCAACAGAGTGTATATATCCTCTTTTCTTGGAAATGATCCATTATATTTTGTTTAATATAAAGTGATTCAGGATTTCCCAGATAATAATATACGATGCAATTCGTTAGAATTATTACTAAAACGACGCAAAAAGTGACTCTCAAATTTACTTATGTATCATCCAAATTAACTTTGATTGACATTTTATCATTTAGTTAATTTTCATGTCAATTATGATTATTTCTCATTAAGCATATATTGATCGACTGGTTTTTATGCAATGCTTTTTATTTTATTCTACATCGCCGGTTGGTTTACTGTTAAGGTAAAGGCAATTCATTTCGAGAATATCATTATATCGCTTCATACAATCATAATTTTTCTAATATGTGTGACGACTATGTGCAGTAGTAAATTTTGATGGAAATCATAGTGAGTTTTATATTTGAATTCCAAGTACATCTTGAATTGTTTAATAATTCATCTGTGTGATGCAATATTCTCGTTCTTTTTTGGATGATTCATATTCTTGTGAAGGCAAGAGAAAAAAAGGATAGTTTACTTTAGACTATTTCAAAACCTATGAAAATTTTCTGATAGAATCTTTGATACTAGCTTACATCAAGTGTTTCTGAGACAATACGAACAATTTGAAAATGCTGATGGAAATAAAACTACTATTCATTTATAAGTCGTAAGACGCTTTTCGAACTGTATATTCATTCTATGGACAAGATCTAAAAATAGAAAATATCACAATAATAAATGCATTTGAGTACAATAGCTTTGAAGAAAACCTTCGGATACGGTTATATGTATACAAATTTTGAGCGAAATAATAAGTTTAAAATCAAGAACTACTTAACTATGCAAAGAATGAATAGATCCGTTGATAATTCTTTTATGTTTGCTTAACTATGAGTGTCAAAGAGAGTAATGTTGTTTACATATTTATAGATATTATGTATGCCATTGACTGCTGCGAATCTTCGATCAACTTATATGGCAACTCAAACCGTTCGTCTCTTGGATGCTTTTGAAAACCTAACCGACTCTGAAAAAATGGTGGCGTGCAGTGCTATTTCAGAATCCTTATATGAGTCTTTTGATCAAAATGGATTGTCAAAGGAAGAAATTGCTACAATAAAGGCATATACGTTTGGATGTGGAATTTATCCATCACTCAATGCTGCTCTTCGTAGTGAAAGATTTGAGAATATTCGACCTTGGTTTCCTTATTTGAAACTTCTTCATATGGCTGTCAACAAATTGCCTCCAAAACCAGGAACGTATTGTCGTGGATTAAATGCCAATATAAGTCATCTATACACAATTGGTTCGATAGTGACTTGGGTATGTAAAATAATTGAAAATGTTTTATTTTTATTGTTCAGTAAAGCTAAAATTTATCTTAGTTTTATAAAAATAAGTGGAATTTGTTAGAAGTTTCTCGTAATCAACAGGATTCTAGTGAAGTTGAAGACACAGCTAGGTACTTCCTATAGGTCTCGTTATAAGTCTGATTTTCGATTGTTAACAAATAGAATATATCTTTTTCATTAGCCGATACGTTTTGATTTAATTTATTTTTATTTTTGTAATAGTGGGGTGTCTCATCATTATCCAAGAGAAATGACACATGCATATATTTTGCTATTGATTTTGCTGGTGAATATCCAACTAGTAACTTTTTCGTGATAAAATCGTTCTCAGCAAGAGACATATCCAATTTTTCAATGATTCCTGGTGAAGACGAATCTATTTTATTACCAGCTACACAATTCAAGGTTCTTAGCAACACGATGCATTGGGAACACGAAAATTTGCATGAAATCACTCTTGAAGAAATCGAAACGATTTCAGATGGTAAGTTAATTGTTTCGAAATAGGACATTTTTCACTAACAAAGAACTGAAAGCAAATCAAGAGTAGCATTTGAATCATGAACTAAAGTAATTCTAGAACAACTTAAAAAATGCTTGAAACTATCAATTTAAAAAAATGACAAATTTGATCGAAATATTTCTAATATTAGGGCTTCCTTTAGCAACATCAGATGCATAAAAAAACAACAGCACAAAAATCACAAAGAATCTCGAAACCTATTAATCGAATCAATATCAACGTTATGCAGTACCATAATCGAGAAAAGGTAATGAATCAATAAAAAATTCCATCAGAGTCAATGATAAAAATGAAAAAGTTATTGTCTAATCTTGATCTGGTACATGATAATTTTTAGTCAGTACATTGATCTTACGTGACTTACAGAGAAAATTAGTATTTGTTCATTCAATCGGGAATTATAAATACGATTTTCTTCATTTTTTTAGATTAGAAAAACGTAATAATAATTGTCTTTCTGATTTACTAGGTACATTGAATATTGTTTAGTATCCGCAATAAAATAATTTATCTGAGTCAAATCTTTCAAATTTAGTCGTTTCTATCAATTCTTTGCAATGTAATTTGTTATCAGTATCAATTTTCAAAATGGTTAACTGTTATAAATGAGTTTTAGCTTCTTCTTGAATTTGTACTGAATCCGTCTTAGTTGCTACGTAATACCTCTAATAGATATCAAGGATAACATAGCTCAATACTCAGACAAACTCATACGATGCGGTAGCTAAAGATAGGTATTGTTTTATTTTTTTGAAAACTTAACATTTTTAGTGTGTTTCATACAATGCATGAAGACGCGAAGGTAGTCAACCACTAACCAGTTGTTAGTCAGAGGGAAGTTTATCTTATCGTGTATGTATAATGCTGTTTATTGTTGCGAGCGAGGGGTATATATGTATATATCGGTTCGGGACAAAAGGAATGTGCTAGAAAACACCAGAGAGTCAAAAACTGACAATAGAGTACTAGATAGAACATACAAGATTCATACAGAACTAGACGAATACACGGGAACATACTGGAAACGAAAACATAGATCCATTCACGCATGACAATAGAACGCAAGAAAATATAGATGGAATATATCTATATACGATGACGTCACAACAATAATAGAACGAAAGAGATGATCCATGAGAGATGACACCACCTAACAAAGACTAATGAAATCATCCATATTCGCTGTCGAGAACGGAACAGGCGTCGTTTGTAAGCTTGATCACACATCATACCGCACTAAAGTTAATCTTGTGAAATCATTGTATCTCTGCTTTCATCGAAACTTATGCAGATTGATAGAGTAAAATGTAACGATTTCTATGATTAGGAATTTACCATTTCTAATTATCTGAATATTGCGTTGGATCAGATACTATTTAAATCAAATGACCAGTTAAATTAGTATCTAATTTAAGTTCTATGAATACCGAAAATCAATATTTATCAATATAATTCTGAAAAACTTTTCTTTCTTGCTTTTAAATAGTTATATCTTACCCCTTTTCAACAATCGTTCGACTCATTTCACAACAAAAATTTACTCCAAGTAAAATCGTTGCTGTTTCAAATGTAAGACTCACATTATTCATCATCGAAAAAAAGAAATTCGAAGTAAATATTTTCGTTTATATTTATCATAATTTATGTACACTCGAAGGACGAATAACAATCATTACACAATAACACGGGAATATGTTACGAGATTTTTTATTCATTTTTTATGTAATAAAACATAATGTTTAGTCTTTTCACCATATTTGAATTGATGATCTAAATCAAAATCAGTTGCGGATATACTTATTCTTAAATATGCATATTTTATGACATATGTATACTGATCCTATGATAGAAAAAATAATATAGCATCCAGTTCCATTCATTGAAACTTCGTTTGATTTAAGTCTAAATCTTTATCAATAAATTTATTTGGATTTTTATGTATTGATGAAAAATAATTTCTACAGTGAAAATCATTAAATAAATAATTAGATCCATTAATAATATCGATTAGAAAAAAAACTGTACTTTCTTTTATTTCAAGAATTTCATTTTTCGAAAATTATTCGTATAAATTTCCTTGCTCGATTAAATCAACATAATAAATAAATGTATGAAGCTCAAGTAAAAGATAGAAAATAAATCTATGATCTAAATCAAAACTTATTCAATGACATAATAATAATAGAAAAGCTTTTCGTTGTTGAAGTTGAATTCATTTGTTTTTTTTTGATTGTGTAATTCATGTTGAATGAAAAGAACAGAACAAATAATAGAAAAGCAAATGATAGGCTACAAAAGGGGAAAAGTGAATTGTATGTGATTCATTTATGAACGACCGTGAACATTGCGAAATCCTAGTCTCACTATATCGTGTCATCAATCATGTTAGAAAAAAAATTGAAAGGTAACTCGAAGTATCATTGTAAATTTATGTTAAGGAAATAGTTTCGAACGTAAATTCATTGGATTTTGGAAGGTATACATTGTATAGTTATTATACTATGGCATAAGTATATATTTCATATGCAAAGAGAAACATAATACAACGATCAGAATCAAAGAAATATAAAGATTTATAAGACATTGTTTTTTTTTCGCCGGCACCAGCATACGGCTTCTATTGTTTTATTTGAATAAGTTTGCAAGTGACGAATATTTTCATATTCTTATATGTAACGGGTGTGGATGTGGGTGTGGAGAGTGAGTGTTTGGTATTGGTGTGACTGTGCTTATCAATCACACCTACACCAAAATCCAGCTAAACTTAATTGTAAAAATTTTCGAGAACAGATGTCAAAGTAAAAAACCGCGAAAATACGTAAGTAAAGTTAGCATGGATTATCTTCTATCGAATAGTGTCATTTTTGACGGTGATTGTCAAGCGAAAAATTTGAATTGAATGTGTGTGAGTGAGGATATGGGGTGACTATACATCATTTACGATACTTTTCTTAAACAGTTTTAACTTTTAGGAGCATTGATTCCCCATTCAGGACATAGAATACGCTCATCCACACTCACATCCAATTGTACATCCACATCAGAGTGCACAGCCAACCCAATTTTTTTTTTCTGATAAACCACATCGGAAAAGGTACTATTAGATAGAGAATAATTTTTGTCCCATACGTATTTTAAAATCGCACATAGCAACCTAGTAGACCAATTTTTTTCACTTATGAAGAGTGTCCAATATTTTTATTGTACGTTATTATAATGTAGAAATTAATTCAACATGTTGTGGACTCCTTCTGAATCACCTGACATACTTCGAGTTCGAAAGAAAAAAGATAGATTATTCTGCAGCATGTATGGTGACTTTTTTAACATGAATCATAGTTTAATGCTGTTTGACTGTTTGCTAAGAGAAGCCATATTCTTGTTTTCATTTTGTACAGTAGTGTTCTGTTTATTACAAGTTATAGAGTGGTACGTTTTAAGAGAGATGGAATTTTTTAACTCGTTGTAATAATTCGTCATGTGATTGGGTGAATGGAAAGTTTTGAGACAAAATGTTTGCTCATATTTCGCCCATATGTAAGTGTTTCAGAAGAATCAAAAACTATAAGTGCGATCCAGAATTTTATGCTCTTCATGAGTATGTGCTCAGAAATTTTGTATCCATTATTGCATGTGTACTTCTTCATTTCATCTACATTCACATCCATAGCCAGACCTATGCCTACACCTTTGCCCGCACTCACATTCTCTCGAATAAACTAAAAAAAAGATAAAATTTATTATTGTTCGATTATCTAAGAACTTCCTGTTCGTATAAGAAAATTATTATTGTTTCTCAATTGAAGTCAATTAATATGAGATATAATCAATGAATTTATGCTGATTTGAATCAATTATAAACCATGCTTCATGAAGATCTTTTCTTCTCAAGAAATAATTTAAAACTTCTCAAGGGCGAACAAACAAGTATTCATGCTAAGTGAAACACTGATCATAAAAATTGATAAATTGATAAAATTCTATTGTCGTTTATATCAAAGACTATATATATAGATACATATATAACAAAAATAAAACTAAAAAAAGTTTTGTTTTGGCTGTTTTCGAATGTCCAATCATTGAATACTAAAGACATTTGTAAACACCAAATAATCTGGCACAGTTAATTATCTATCCAAAACATGAAGCGATCTGATTGGATATCTGTTCATAAATGCTTTAAGCTAATTTACTATTTAAACGTTTTATAGGCTTGTTTTGTGAGATTTTTTGAGGTATTAATGGCATACAACATATATTGTTGGCCATGTCTTGACTAAGTTTCTTTTTTGGCATGGAAACGTCAATATTTGATATCGATTCATTGAAAAAAAGTTCTAGAAAAAAAAAGAAATAAAATAAGATAGTAAAATATTCTATTTGATGCAAACAAGATATACATACCATTCGAAAAGTTCATATATAAATAAGACGATTGATGAATTTTTTGATTTTTATAGTAAATAATTACACTTGCCTTTACATTATTTACACATAGATATGGAAAAGGTGGCATATTAAAATAAACAACATTGCCATTTAAGATAATTTTTTTTATTTCATGAGACCATTGAGTTGTTTGTTCACAAATCATAATAGATAAATCATCTTTAAGAAAACGACCTTTAAGAACAATAAATATCATTGATTGACTATTAATTGGACCATATTTTGGACTGATATGTTCAACAGAAACATCACCATAATCTATAAAAATAAAATAAATTTTTATTGTTTTGAAAAATAAAAAAGAATAATGTTATTCTTACGCTCTGTCATTATAGAAGAATATTTTTGATTTATATCATCTCGTTGAAAATTACCATATTTATCACGATAAATGCGTGTAAAACGAAGCATTGATTGATAAAGTTTTCGTGATCGAATTAGCTCTTTAGTAATAATATCATCTTGTTTACTTTTAATGAGTTCAATCATAAAACTATTCAAAAAAATATATAAGTTAAAATTTTAAATAAAATAAAATAGTCTATTTAGGATTAACTTACGTTTTATAACCATTGTTAAAATCTTGATCCGTTAAACGAAAATACAATTGATTTAATGGACCATCTTTGAAAATTAATGCTTGATCATCGTATAAGAATTTACTAGTTTTATTATCAATAGAATAGAGATGTGGTTGTTTTTCAATATCGACAAGAGCAACTTCAATAATATTTATATCTGATTGGCAAGCCCATATCTGAGGTACCTAAAATATAAGAAAAAAATTTGTTTTAATCTATTTAGAGATTATTAATTGATAATTTACATATATAGCAGGGTAATCTAGTTCAGCACCTTCGTCACATCGTAAATAATGGGAAGAAGTTTTACTTTCATTCTGTGTTCGAGGACGAAATTTCGAACGTGGTTGACATTTTATTTGAATTTTTTCTGATTTTATAATGCCAAATGGAAGAACTAAAATAAGAAAATTTCAAAATAATTCAAATAAATAATTAAAAAAGATAAATCTTACATTTTTGTTGACACTCTAAATCATTCGACACTTGTATAGGATCACATTGTATCAAAGTATTTAGCTCTATAAAACAAATTAGAAATTTCTGGAATTATATTTTTAAATTTATTTTAAAATCTAAACATACCTGATATAAAATCAATTGGAATCACAGTTGGCGATTGTATTGGATCAACTAAAATAATATTTAATAAAATAAATAAATAAATATTCTTGTTATAAACAAATCACAATTGACATACATGATGTTATATCATCGAATATCGTTGGGTTATTGCACAATTCATCAATATCTTGAGCAATACTTTCTGGAAGTATTGCATCTGAAATAAGTAATATGAAAATGTATTAGATTAAAAAAGCTTTTTTTTTAATAACACTCACTGTCAATAGTATTCGATCGAGCGAATGAATTATTAGTTTGAAATAGATTATGAGACGATACAAACATGTCTAATAAATATGTAACATGTGCAACAAGAAAAAAAAAACAAGCATTTCAAATTACTTGATTGCAAATGATTTGACATAGTGCTTTTTATATCGTGTTGATATATGTTTTGCAATTGTTGTTCAGTTTTTATATCGATATGATTATTCGATATTGGTATCATATTAACAGATTGATTTATTTTAGTTTTTTCGTGCAGCAAATCTACACGTAGGCAATAATTCAATTTATCTCACGTTTTATAGATAAAGGTTTATATTATAAATGCAATATTTCAGACGCTTTTATATATGGTTAAACGACACAGTGATGCTTTCGCATTGACGTCATATGAAAAATAAAATAAAAAAGGATTCTGTTCTCTTTCCATGACGCATGTCCCCAATAAAACGTAGGTGAGATTTTTTTTTGTCCCATGACATGCAACACAATGAGTAATTACGAACAGCCGATACACAATATTTCTTTTACATATGCATTAGTTTTAAGCCTTCCATTATAAGCCTTGTTTTATGATAACTAATTATCATTTAAGCTCCACATATACTGAATTCAATCAATGACTGAGAAAACCAGTATTTGAGCAACTATGACTAATGAATATTTAATGTTTGTTATAAAAAATCGCTTATTGGTAAAGTCTTCAGTAAATATTAAATCTTTCAAAAAGACGTCATGACAAATAATAGCTGCCATATATAAGCTCTGAATAAGAACACATAATCAAAGAGAATGATCTCGACTCTTACCAAGTCGAATGCTCAACCATGGAGCATCGCGTCCATTTTGTTTTACTGAGAAGAAAATGACAAAATCATAGTATTGAAATAAATTAATTATATTTCATATTTACTGGATAATGTTAATGCATCACCATAAGAAGCGTATAGTTGTTCAGCATCTTCATCAACATAGAAATTTATGTCGAACTTAGAAAATAATCTTTCCTTCAAGTTCTAAAGATATTAAATTTGAAATAAAAACTATGATAATACCCTTAACGTCCTTGTAAAAAAAATATATTCATTTAATATTCTATATACAGTATTGAAAAAACGTATTTTTTTTCATTCATATATATTCAACGAATTCATAGCTAATGCAAGATCCTCAAAGGAAAAATAAAACTACCGACTCTTTGAAAGAACAAATGCTTGTCAACACCACTATGAAAACATTATTTCTACACTTTTATTTTTTTCGAAAAATCAGTCGTCTTCTATTTTTCGAAATTTTTTACAAAATGCATTTTTTTTAAAAGGAACATCGAGGATAAGCGGTCAATCATTAAACAGGAAAAACTCAAATTACATTTAGAAACTCCAAATGCTTATATTTGACCAAGAACCATAATATATTGCGATAGCGATGCCATTGTATGTTGAATGACTTTTGGTTGTTGAAAAGAATACTTTGGCTTTGTCTTAACATACAAAAATAGTAAAACGTTCTAACATCGAAGAAACCGTATCACCACTAAAAGGACGACCTAACATTTGAATAATTGATTCACTAGTACTTCAACGACTGATGGTAAGACGGCCAACAATATCTATTAAAGAACCAGATTTTAGTTCCTTGTTGAAAGTTCGAAATGAACCCTTCATGAAAAAATATGATATCAAATATAGTCATGCACATAGAAATAAATAGTGACATAATATGATAACACGAAAGTATGTAAATTGAATGCTGATGATGTAGCCACGTTTTCGTCGACTAATAGACCGTTGTTTTTCAGAATAATTTCACTTTCATTAGAAAAGATCATTTTGTCACTATCCATATGCCCTGCTTGAAGACCCGCTGCACTAGTTTCATCGACAAATGTATCAAAACCTTCAAGAGTAGCTGATTTACGATGATCATATATTGCACCATTAGTACGAATATTATATTCATTCATTACAGCAGACTTAAGTAGTGTGTGAACAGTAGTTTTACCGAATGCTAGAAAAAGTTCAAAGGCATTGATTATGAATGTATGCAAAAAAGTCAACGATTTGAAAGAGTAATTAATAATTGATAGAAATTTGTAGGAGCTGGATTACCTCATGCCTTTTATCGATAAATATAAGAAGACTTTAAGTAAGATGAGCGGATGCCAATTAATTCATACGAATAATCAATAAAATCAATATCATACCATTTAGAATGAGAAAATACTTGGGGCATACCCAAAAGTAGTGACGTCGATACTGTGATTTCTTACAGAACCTTGAGAAAAAATTTTCTTTGTGGGTGTGGCTGTGTGGCAGTGGATGTTTGAAAAGAGAAGGATGATAAACACACCCACCCCCATACCCTGGGTGAATCCGACGTGGAAAAATTTCAATCTGGTGATAGCTTCACCAATATATAGTAATGATACAAAAAAAACATTATAAAAATTTAATGCTTCTACAATCTGAGAGAAAAATTGCTTGATACTCAATAGCATAAAAGCTATATACAGAGACTGTATTTGTGAAGGACATACTTTTGCTCGTTGTACGCCTGCGAAATCTTGCTCCTCCACTATCACATGGAAACTGAAGCGTAGTGACGTTATGCTATAGGTAACAGCAAAGCATTATTATGCTCATATATACAAAGACAGTTACCTTGTATTTTGCTCGTTCATCCATATACATAATATACATGAATAGTATACATACATAAGATACATACTTTTGGTTGTGAAAAAAATTACCTTCATTTTGCTTGCTATATTCCACGTGACTCGCAAAGATTAATTCAAGGTAATTAACAATCAATCGAACGGTTGAAAAAAGTGCATTAAAGTACAACTTCATTTGTTTTTCTTCTCACTTATCGCACATCATAGACAAATAGCTACGCTTCATTAGTAAAAATTTACTGATAGATAGTATAGTCTTGAGGAAACGGAACCTCAACTATTCCTTTACGAGTGAGTAGGAAAAATAATTTTTCGCCACAGTTTGGTTCCAGCTCAAATATACGTACGGAACTAGCTTCAGATGTTGAGATTGATGCGAGAAACAGGTACAGTCAACACCATTCATGTTAACAAAACTAAGGCTAAAAATCAACATATCGATGATTTTCATTGATTTTTTATTAGAAACAAGTAACATCAATTCTGAGATGTAATCGGTTGTGTACAATTTTTTACTAAGCACCTAGAATCTATTTTTCTAAGTAATTAATTTTCATCAATAGTTTATGATTTGTTTCTCGTCTAACATCACTTGAGGTATTGATTACAATGTAATAGAATTGATTAAATTTCCGTATCGATTATCATCATTGAACTTGGAATCGTCAAAAAAACAGCAAATACTAGGGATGTTGCATTAGAACTAACATTGGTATCAATCAGTAAGTTTAATGCTAAAGAATTATTGGAATTAGAGTCAATTAATGTCTTGATGTTAATATTCATTTAGCATTGTAATTAGTCCCAATACATCTATTCCGTGTAAGTTATGGACTGCTATTTCTAACTCTTCAAGGCCAATCCAGAAGTGCTTATGACTCTTCAAGGACTACTCAGAAAGGAGAGTGCTCCGAGATCTTCACGGGGTAACCAGACGTATGATGTCTTACTTGAATTTCTAAAAACTCTTTTAGCTTTTCGTACATAAAGATATAGGAGCCAGTTCATATAAGTCATGACTTGCCACAAAAAGACCTTGCTCAATCGAGGTCGTCAGATTTTGCTCAATTTAACATATGAATCACCTAATATACACAAGAAAACACATTCTTGGTAACTTTGATGCTTGAAACTTTTGATTGGAACGAGTTAAAGGTCTGAGATTTTTATTATAGATAGGGAACTTAAGGATCTATCTTTTCTAAAAATTTCAACTACCTAGATTGTTCTGCTTGGACAGGGTAGTCCTCTCAAAAATGGATTTTTAATGGAAATAGGCGTTTTGAGGATAGGCTATCTGCCAAGAAATGGATTTGTTTGGGAGCTGATCCATAAAAGTTGAAATTACACTCTCTGAGCTACAACTATATAAAAAAATAGCATGGAATCTCGGAGAATGGTCCTAGGGCAGCTCTCGAAAAATACCAAAACAATTGAATCCTTTTCTATAGGAAGTGTTTTCAAGTTCAATTAAAAGTTACGTGGAGAGCTTCGTCGTAAGAAATGAATTCTGCCTAGTAAAAATCAGCATATAGCCCTCTATTAACTTTCATTAAAAAAAATACCCTTTCAAAATGAAAAAAAATTCTTTTTTAAAGACTTTGCCGCACTCCTCCAGGCCTCTTCAGATAAAATTTTATTATCTGAGTCCCTCTACTCCTTAAGAGAATTAAAAAAAAAAAATTTTTTTCATTTTGAAAGGATATTTTTATGTAAGATAATAGACGACCAATATGCTGGTTTTTATTAGGTAGAATTTGTCGCATATGATCAAGCTATTCGAGTAATATCTAAGTGAACGTGGGTACATTTACTATAGGAAAGAGCTCAGTTTTTGGTATTTTTCAGTAACTCTCCTAAGATCGTTCTTTGAAATTCCGCGTTAATTTTTTATAGGATTATAGCCCAGAGAGAATACTTGCTACTTTTACCGATCTGCTTCAAAAGAAATTCATTAGTTGGTACATAGCCTATCCTGAAAACTCCAATTTTCATCAAATACCATTTTTTGAGAGGATTGCTCGGTTCAAACGAAACAATGTAGACGACTGAAATTTTCAGAAGAGATTTATCTCTGAGTATTCTATCTACAATAAAAGTTTTAGACCTATAACACGTTGCAATCAAAAGTTGCCAAGAATCTAGTTTTTTTGCATATATGGGATACTTCATAAAATTTTAACTGTTCAATATTTTGATACAAAAATGCTGTGATAAATAGAAATCACAGAGATATACGTCTATAGAAAGTTTCAGCTCAATCAGCCTATCAGTTCCCGAGATATGACCACATTAAAATCTCTATTATTGGACTAGTCACTTTTAGGATTTCCTGAAACGCTCATAAAATATCGAGGATTCAATACTTTTTAAAACTACTGGCGTCGAAATTTATAAGACTCTTCCCTCTACAACATATATTAGATTGAGCAAAGTTTCTAAGTAGCAGGTCGTGACTTTTATAGATTGACTCATATGATAGTATACAATCCCCTTTTTTTTATAGAGTACGAGTTTTGCTGGTTTGATAGGTGTTTTAGAATTACCATGTTGTTATATTTTGTATTATACTCTCCTCTTTTTCTGTTGGTTGCTCGTCTGGCGGGTCTTTTTAATCTTCAGAATTATCACGATCAAATGCATAGGATAAAGTCATGCTTGAAGGGTATGTACTGTTATTATAAGTCTGAAGATCAAGACGTTTCACACCTTATAACAAAGGTGATATATAGTATATATATTAGCATGATAATTCTAAAGATGCCCAAGAGTCGTATCCTTAAAAAAAACGGAAATTTTTCTATACATATGACCATGATGATGCTAAAAACCCACAAGTCCTGCATTTTACTTTGACATCGTATATTTGTTTTTTCTTGTAAATTCAGATTGAAATCAAAAGAACGTTTGTATGACGACGAATCTATCAATGATTTAGTTCATAATGCGCGAAATCGCTAACTAATCTATGAAATTACCAAAATGTTTTGTTTTAAGATTGTGAAGCTCTGAGAAGTCTGTTAAACATGAAAAATGTCTAGGAAAATTATGAAACAATGTTTGATTGTTTAATCCTAACATTGTTCGATGCAAATTGCGAATGTTATGAAGCTTGTTAATAAACGAATTGTTTTGGAGTATAACTTCTACAAGTTTTTAGATGCACTCTATGGAAGATGATTAGTTTCATGATTTGACGCATTGAATCGAATCGTTGGAAAATGTCTACTGTCCGATATATGATGCGAAGCATATTAATTCTTTTTAGAAAATTTCGCCACAGAACTTTTAGACTGTGCTTGATTTTTACATTGATTATTTTTATCCTTTTGATAACTCACCATGATAACACTGATATAAATTATCTTTTACATATCTCTCGTTCAATTTCTCGTATTCAAAAGTATGGAAGCTGGAACTCTATACCGGATATGAAGAGTCGTAAATCTCTCAGGGTGCTAGTATTCACTAGCGATAACAGGCCGCTAGATTATTCTAATAGCAGTGCCTTTATTCGAGCATCAGTCATAATTAATTATCATTATGCCGTGCTGCATGGATATGACTTCAAATATTTTTTCGTAAAGTATAAATCGAATATAAGCATCACGCCTAAAAATGGTGCGTCTTGCTACAATTCAGTGTTAAATCAAGAAAGAGCAGCACCCTGGGCAAAATTACAGGTGGTTTGGCATGTCTTGAATAACTATAGCAGCCAATATGATTGGTTTCTCTATTTAGACTCTGATGCAATTATCAATAATCAATCACTGAGTCTTGATAAGTACATGGAAAGCGTCCCATACATAGTTTCCAGTGATCGAGGATGCCATTTTTTACACACCAAAAATTGTGATATCGCATTCATGCACGACATACCATTCACGACAAATTTTCCGAATGCCGGTGTTTTCTTGTTTCGTGCAATTGTTGCGTCAAACAATCCTTACAGGAATATAGTGGCCAATCTGTTCCAGTTATGGTGGCATCATAATAATCCTACCAAAAATTTTCATCATACTTATGAGCAACTATCGTTATGGTATATAGTTTACCACGAAGACTTTGAGAAACATATTTATCGCAATGAAAGTAATATGAACTTATACGCAATATCAAAATGGCTGAAACTACGACGATATGTCAGTATCATAGATGATAATTCAATGATACAGAGTACAAGTCAGTTTATTGAGCACATAGCGAGTTTTCGTCAAACACGCTATGATGACATGATAATGGCACTCAAGCGTCTATTCAAAAATATAACTGAGGTTGAATTTCTCTATGAAGTAGTCCGTTCTAAACATATCATCACATTCGATACCACTATCGATCGCATTCCACATCTAATATTTATGGGCGACTACAACCGAACTACTCTATTGGAACATTGACATGTCATTTCTGAAGTGAGTAAGTCTAGAGGCACAATATGAACTTAGCCATATTTTGAGTATAAATATCGTTGAACATAAAACCTGAACCTAAGAAAAAGATGAGTTTAAAGTGATGGATTGGTGTGGTGCATATATGTGAGTGTGAGTATGAGTATTAATGTGAATCTCGAATGCCACGATCCTGTTTGTTTCAAGTCGAGAATGATGACTCCTAGAATGAAATGCACAGATCATGAATGAATTACCATGATAATTTGGATATTTAGATGCGCCTCGCATTCTTTTTTTGGCAGATGTTGTATCTTTGTTGCTGATCATGGTGGTGTTAAAGTTTGTTGGGTGATCATCTAGAATAACAGAGCAATTAAAGATTAATCAAAGGAATGCAGAAGAAGAAATCGTTCTTGACTTTATTTTATGTTGCAGTATAATAAGAGCACTTTCATATATATGATAAAAGGCAAAAGAAAAAAGTGAACAATCGATGGTTATTTCAAAGAGGTTGGGTGTGGATGTGGATGTAGGTAACTAGAAGACACACTCCCACCCACACCCCACAGCCACACCCACATCAACTGCTCCTGTAGGCCAATGCATCACTTTTTGATTCGGTCCGTCCACCACATAGACGGTACCTAGCGTATCGACGAATAGTCCATCAGCACTCGACAATTGCGCCGAACCATTTCCTTTGCCTTGATCTCCAGCGACATTTTTATTCCTTCTGTTGCATTTTTATTCCATTTCATCTCACGATGATTTCAGCTGTCTGACACATAGACAGCCTGTTCTTGATCGACAAAGAGGTAACTTTGCTCGTTTAGCTGATTGAGATCATTACCTTGATCATGGGTTCCATCCATTAGAGTTCCACTCTTTTCTCCTATTTAATACTGTGCGACATCATGGTTTCTGTTGTCAGAAACATAGAGATATTCCTGATCATCCATAGCTAATCCTGAACAAGAAGCGTCATCGATGAGGATTTCTCTTCGTGTTGTGCCACTACGACGAGACCCCTGCAGGACTCATCGATTCCCTACATCACAAATGATGAGACTGTCTGTCTCTTTGTCGATTCGCACATCGATTGACTGATTCAATTGATCCAATCAAATTCCTTGTCCGTAGCCACCAGCTATGACTTCTCCGTCTGTATTACCTATCTTCCATTGAACGATACGATGATTGTAATGGTCAGCGATGACTATCGTTTGATCCTCGTGAACGAAGAAACAGTGAGAGTGGAAGAGTTGATTAGAGCCATTGCTTGCTCCATGACCTCCAGCAATAGTTGTTCCATTCTGAGTCCGTCGCGCATCGACTGGAATATTTGGTTAGACTACAAGGAACTAAAAATAACAACAGGTACTGGTCTCACTCACAAAGAAACGAGAGAAACGATGCAGTCACCTACGCAAGAAAGCTTGAAAAGCCTTTAAGAAAATAGTAAATAGATCAGAGCGTTTGTTGCTCGTGTTTTCAGAACAACTAAGATTTTTCCTATGCATACAAGCTGCGAAACATTTTTGAACTTGATCACGTAATAGTTATATAATACTTTCACACTCCCAGTCCTATGAAGTCGACGATTAGTCTAAAAAACTCTTTCAGAGTCTTGTTTGCAAGCGAATCCATACTTCAACTGAAGTTTGATCAAGACTCGTTCATGTTTGTGTTCAGTTCTTTTTCTGAAAATAAAATCCAATCCAAAAGTTCAAGTATCCTATTTGCAGTTTTCTCAATACGAAGATTTCACAAACTAAGAAACCCATTCTGAATCTATGTAAATTTCGATAGAATAAGAGAAGAACTTAGTCTGAAGTTTCACAGAGATATCTTGCATGCATGTCAAACTCAAGATCTTATTACAGATTTAACATACAAAAATCAGACATTTAGATATTCGATAAAATATCCATACAACTTATTAAAATTTATGATATTTCCTAGAACTTGACACTAGAGTAATCGCGCTCGAGAAATTATTGATTATTAATTATTAAAAATGCCATCCAAAGGCACAAGCATAGTTCTGCACGGTGAACACCTCGAACTCTGCTTATGGATGTATGCGAGTTCGGTTGAATTAAAGAAACATTCACACTCCAAGGCAACTTGTGTAGGCGTGTCAAATAAATAGGTAGCACAGATCTTGTCTCATAGATGCCAAGTAATTGAAACAAAGCTCAATAGTGAAGAAAAATATCCAGTATTGTGACTAATATAATTTCAGTGTTGCTTACGCTAAAAACAGTATAACTAGTGACATTAGATGGCTAATTTTATTGAAGTAAATTTTAGCCAGTTGTAGAATGACGCAATCTACAAAGTAATTACATATATCTGATTAAAAATGATTATTTATTCAGGTCAATAAGCATGAGTCAGAAGCTTATTTCGCTGTCTAGTAGTAGTGATGTTGTTGTGGTCATACCTATCCATTAGCAAAGAACTTTTGTGAAAATAAATCAGATACTTTTACTTCTGACATCAAAAATGATATGAAACTTCGAGTCCGTAAGTTTTCACAACAGTGGTTGCATTCTGTGAGCTCTGAATTTATAACTTTAAAGCAGCAAAATTTTCTATCGAACACAAGGAGAAGGTGTGGACATGCACTTATGTTGATGTATGACTGTAGTTGCCAACAGAAAAACAACAAAAGAAGGACACCTACAACCGCATTCTCTTCTCTCTACCCCTAATACAAATCCAAACATTCGCTGTGTCCACATGTATTCCTAGATATAACTGTAACGTACTCTGCATTTCAGACTCATGGAAATGTTTCATGCGCAGAGTTCAGAGCTTTTCCCCAATGATTATCATTCATTTTGTTTCGGTCATGCTTTATCTACTTTTCTCAAAGGATTCATGAGCTCTTTCTCACCATTTCTACGTTAACATGGATCGTATATGCCTAAAGCTCGGAAATGGCGAGGAGACCATTTTAAGTAAGATTTCAGTTCTAATTGAATCCCTACATCACTCTTTGTTTTTCTACTTGCTATGGGCGGACAGATTCGTTATTCGATCATCGACATTGGATAACAAATAGGAAGACTGTTACATCGAGTATGATGAACACAGATTTGGTTAGATTCATGACAATTGTTATTTGGATCTTTGCATGTAACTAATTGAGAACAATCTATTCATTGAAAGCCGCAAATGTCAATGTCATCAACATCTGTCATATGAAAGCAAGCACACGCTTTATTCGACGAACATCGATTATATTGAGACATCCCATGGTATATTTGTGATTTGACTCAAACTATCGACATAATAAATTAATAGCGAGAGATATAGAACCAAATAAAAATCAAACCTGTACGGCTTAAAAGAAAGATTTTTCGACGTTAGATGATTAGGAAAATAATAAATTTTATAATCACCTGAGCAAAATGAATACGAAATGATAGGTGCTTTTTGATACCATCGATTGTGTTGGAATGAGGCAGACAAGTGACAGTACTCATCTTTATATCTGATGAATTGTACTGTTTTTCTCCTGCGTCAGAAGCTATGACGCTGATGGTATAATCCTTCTATAATTGGAAATTCGATATGACCTCAAAGTTATCTTAAACATTGAATTTTTCTCCAAATTGCGAACCTTGATAGAAGAAAAATGACCAAAAGAACAACAAGCGGTTGGCTTTTAATACAATGATTTAACATTAAGTTTATGCCATCATTTTAAGCATGGTTATGATCGTTTTTCAATCTTTGATTTACTCGAATAACAACGACTTAAAATAAATTCAATGGCAAGGATGTGGGTACAGTTGTAAGAGGTTTGAATTTATGTGGATATGTTCTTATCGCGTTTCAATCGCCAATCAAATACTTTCATTTCATATATCGTTAGCATCACAAAAAAAGTGAAGTTTTTTTGTCATTTTCAATCGATTCATCATTGAATCTTATTGAATGTATTGTTATTGATGAACTTTCACCAACTATACTTATTTCACTTGTTACTAATTTATTGTTTTTACCTCATCTGTTCTCATTAATTATCGATACGCGGCAGATGTTAAGTGAATCAAGTGAATTTCATCGATTAATTTTCGCTTTATCAAAATTGAAATATATTAAATATATTCAGCAGAAGCAACTGTCATATCCATCTCAGCTGCCTATTGTTTACCAATGAACAATTCAGTACTATCGGATATCTTGTTATTAATTATCATTGTACTTTTAATGAACTTCGTACTTAAATATCTTATACACCTCAACTTTATCATTTAAATTTGATGAACTTATCTGAAAGTCATTCAGACAATGAAATTATATTGCAAGTAATTTGTTCTAATTTGACATATCTTTTAATACAAATGATTGGTACAAAATTTGATAAATTTGAAATGTTTAATTATAGAAACGAACTGTAATTTGAAAATTTTACGTATTATTACTTTCCCTGAAGATAACACGGCATGCCCATCAAAAATAAGAAAAAAAAAAACAACATTGGCACGTTCATGGTCGAATATAAAAAATTGATCACTGATAGTTTGATGATAAAACAATGCAAATAAAAAAAAAAGATTTCTTTTTGATTTTTGTTGAAAGCAAGAAAACTTTTATTTGAAAAAAAAATATCAAAATATGAAGACAATGAATCTACAAATCCAATGTTAGACTTTTTCCGAATACAATGACATTCGTCATAGAAAATTTCCATGGACAATTATTTCAAAAGAATAACTTTCATTTTGCAAATCGAATTCATCAAGTTCTCTGTAGATCAGATACACATCATGGCATTATTCACAATTCCAAACATTATATTCGAATCAAATGCTCTGAATTGATCATAATTTTTTTTCTTGTATAAATGGTTATTCTATTGCTCTTAACATTTTCTTCTTTCTCTACAAAACTCGAAAAATCAATATAGTCATAAATTAACATCATTTAAATTGAGAGTTGCGTACCATATTTTGATGAAAATCGTATATCGTTGAACTTTTATCTCCAACAAAAAGTTTATCTCAAGAAGACGAAGCATTGCTTTCTCCTCAGATACTTTATCTAATGATATTTTCAGTTTTCATACGTCTTTTATTATCTTAAAAATAAATCAGCCAACTAATGGGAAACTTCCCCATTTTATTACTGTCTTTACAATTAATTGGCAAAAACTTAACTTTTTCTACTGAAGTATCGCATTGAAATCTCTAATAGTGGATAACAATCGATGATTTGGATGGTTTTTCATAAAATGTAAGATGCGTGCAAGGCAAATTTACCGCAATTCATGTTTTTGGAAGAATTATACATATCTGGATGTAGTTTTCGATGCAGATTACGAATTCTGTGTTAGTTTTTCATTTCGTTGAAGTTTTTGTGAAGAAAATTTCAGAATAGTTAGAAGAGGGTGATGATGTATGTTGAAATTCATTTTTTTAAAATGAGATGAAATATTGATGTTTTTGAAGATATTGTTCTCACAAAATTCAACGATTGATTCGAACTCTTTGATCATCGTATTCATTTTGAATAAAATATTTACGGTAAACAAAAAAACCTATGTAATAAGAGTCATTCTATAAGATCTCAATGAAGAGTGCAAATTAGATTGAAAAATGGCTATTATGTAGTTTATCGTCTGCACTTTGTCAAAGTCGTAGCGATCGGACTTGATTTTAAGGAAATGTTTTCCTTATATAAGGTACAATGAAATGACATATTTATTACTCTGAATTTCTCATTAACACTTTTCTTTGAGTTTAATTGAAAGATGGATTAGAATAAAGCAAAATCTTTTCAGATGGATTTCTCTGATTAAAGACAAGCAGATTTTGTTGTTGATTGAGCTCGGATCTAGAAGATGTGGGTATTGAATTCACTAAAACCACATATGACAAGTTTTTCTAACAAATATCATAAGCAGCTTTAGAATCTTATACTGAAACTAATCAACCTTAGATGTTTCTTCTTAATAAAAATCGTATGATATTTACAATATTATAAAAATGAGATATTTATTTGTGTAAGAGCATTTTTTAATCTTTGTTTACATCAAGCTTAAAGATTGTTAATGGTAATGCAGCCAATCATAATTACCAATACCATGGTTGTAGAATTCATTTGCATCACTGGGAGAGTGAACGTATACATTGTAAGAGTGAATAGTTTTCGGATTGTAGTCAAAATTGAGATTCATTAGTGAGATTTAGAGTTTTTGAGAGCTCCACTCATGATATAACTAATAGTGTTCATCGAGCTCTTTATCGATCCTCTATGTGGCCTTTTCAATCGAAGATGTTCATCTCAATAGTCTATTGATACAATTTGGAAAATCGCTTTTATTTTTTCTTTAAAATCTTGTTTTTGCTTCTTGTTGTTGAAAATAACAAATTCTATTTTTTGTCATTCGCATCATTGGTTGAATAGGTTCAACAACTGCTTGTCGTCGACTTGAAAAGAATAATAAAGATTTTAACTGTTTTCGAAATACTCGACTCGACAATGTAAACATGTAAAATGATGTTGATGCATTACTCAAACCAATAAGATTGACAATGGTAGCAAGAAAATTTTCTGTTTGCATACGTTCTGAACTTTTCATTTGATTAACAGTAAATTGTGCATAAAGTTTTTGAATAGAAACTGGCAGTGATAAAAATGCGACACAAAAAACTTGAACAATCAGCATTATAGTAAGTTGACGATCTTTTAAAGTCGATCGACGATAAAACGGTCGATGACGTACATTTCGAATAGTCATCCAACCAAGTGTAAACATGAATATAGATGGAAGAAGACTATAAAAAATTAGTAGATTAAAATTATTGAATGTATTACAAAACGGTGTTGCTGGATAACAAGTTGTACCATTGGCATTTCCATTAAAACAAACGAACATTTCAGCCCAAATAAGGCATAGAATAAAAAGGATACTACAAATAACTCGTTGAGAAACTTTAGTTTGACTAAATGAACGTATTCGAACACTTGACGAACTTGATGCAAATCGATCAGCACATGCTGCTACTACAAACCATGCTGATACTGATAGAGGCATATAGGTAAAAAATGTGCGAGTTTTGCAATAGATATCCGATTGAGATGGTGTTAAATAGATACCAAAAGTGATTAATAAACGTGTCATAAAACCAAAATAGAGTGCTATTAAATTAGCAATACTCGTTGCCAAAAAGTAGAGCGAACATGAATTACATCGAAGAGAACGACGTGTAAAAATAAAACAATTAAGAATATTACCTATTGTGCCGGTGACAAGTAATGTTAATGATACATAACGAATGAGTTGATTCTGAATAACTTGAAGAATCGGTGTCGGCAAAGTTGACATCTTTAATATCTATTCAAAGCATACTAGTGCGCTAAGTATAGTCGTAGCCAATAGATACTAAAAGACTTCTTTGAGGGTATAAGTTATATGAGCGCAAGAAACTTATGAAAGAAGAGAACACTCTTATTTTATTTTCTCGATTCTAGAAGAAGAGAAAATTGTAATTTACGCTGCTTTCTCTTTTATATGCATTGAAAGTATGTTCTTTTTTCCTTAAAAACAATACTTTCATTCTAGCTAAATAATCAACATATGTGTTGTCGAGACACTAGCTGAAGATATTAATGTTGAAAACAAATGAATGTCATAATCTTTAGAGATCTGATGAAACTAAGCTGTTTTCTTCTTTTATTCTCTTTTAGCTATTGAAAAAAGCTTTAGTAGGCGATATAGAGAATCCGATTAATTAATCAACACCGAGCACTGTCGTTGAAAAAAAGCATCAGATTCAACAGAAATATTTTCATTCAGAAGTTTTCTTTGAAAACTTTTTTTCGATTTTCAGCAAATGACGGACAAAGTTTGTTTATGTAGATCTTTGCAAGTATAAAAACAATGAATACAGATAATAGCCTCAAGAGAAGTAAACGAAATAAATCATAGGACAGATATGAATTCATTACAAAAGAAAATTCGATTGTGCAGTATTTGCGATGAAAAAAAATAATCTATGTCGTGCTATTATTATTTATCTCAAATTGAATTTGCATCTTTAGTATATTACGAATAACCAATGTTGTTTATCATTGAATCAGAAAGAAAGAATTACTCTGAAATATAGTTTGAATCCAAGTAATGACAGATAATATTTTCGTCGATGTAACAAGCCATATCTAGAATGCAGAAATGAATACTTATTCTATAATATACAAGATAAAATTTGTTCATATTATTGTCAATCGATTTTATTATTGCTGAAGTTTGAAAATGTATACTTACCGATAAAACAAATATGAAGAAAAATCTGCATTGTTTCATTTGCTGAAATTATCGATATATAAATATAAAAGTTCTAAATTTTCAGAGAGACTCTGTTGAATGAGAAATAGACGATATAATTATCAAGATTGCAGATAGTAGTAGGACTTGAACAAAAAGAAGAAAACAGTTATAAAAAGGTCAAAGCCGATTAAAATGGTACTACCCATTTCGAGGTGAACGGAACGAAAATATGTTCGTCTCGAGTGGACGATCTTAATCTGATTATAATCAGATTTTTCAGTCTTACAAGACAGATATCATTTGATTTATTTTTTTATAACATATTTTAAGCGATTATTAAAATATTACAGGTGATAGATTTCAATTGATAAAAAGATAAAATCAAATGAGATCTGTCTTTTAAAACTGAAAAATCTGATTTTTCTCAAAACAAGATACCTGCATCATTGAAAAGTGGAAAAAAACAAGATATTATTTCACCAAAGATGAACTTTTTCGAGTTTAGCAGATCCTTTGAAAATATGTTTCAAAAACCAATAATCGAAATGGAATGGTCATTATGATTAATTATTTACGAACAGGAAAAAGAATTTAGAATAAATATCGACTATAATTTCATCATCGATCTAAATGAGCTTCATTCGTTTCCATATCTTATGAATGCAAATGATGCATGAACAATTTCCTTTTTTTATGATAAAAATATCAACTTACTTCATTATATGATTATGATAATTTTCAGTTAAATCCTCCGAGATTTACTTTCAATGTCGGTTTCATTCGAATTAGCTTCTTATGATTTTCAGGCACCATCAAAGAAAAAATTCTGAATATGCCTGAATTGCTACTATCGTTAAAAAAGTTTCTTATACTTGATTAGCTGACAATACATATTCGATTAAATCTTGATTGTAGTCGCTGAAACTTCGAATAGCATACTCTTGATTTCGACTTTTACATTTAAGTCGGAATATAGTGAAAGATTAGCTATTGTACTAAACACTATTTAGCAGCTAAACTGTTTTTCAGAATTCTTTTTGTAACATAATGATTTTTGAAGTCAAAACTCAGATGAATATAAAGGAAACAGTTTCTTATGTCTGTTCTTTATTTTTGTGAACAGAATAATATGAATATACCGAATCTTCTTAAATGCCAATTCTGTTCGACAAATAGATTACACTCATAATTTTTACTTTTTCCACCAACTTACAGAAGGAGTATAGGTGTGGAATGTGAGTATGCGAGTTGGATGTGACGTATGTGTGAAATGTGACTGAAAAAAAAGAGGTTGAGTCTCATGGCAGGACTCTATTCTGTGAGCAAATGGGCACCACATTCTTTGTAAGTTACGCTTCTGATAATATATTTTTATTATTGATATTTTTTTAATTTAATTTAAAAAATAATAAAACCCTGAGACTGTTTGTGAAAAAAGTTGACAGTTTATTTTTACTTTTTATACTAATCGATAGAACAATAAAAAGTATTAGCTGTTCATGTCGTTAACTAATAGAGCAATGTCCTTAGTCTTATAGATGGCAATGAAAGGTGAATTATCAACATGTGCATTTATATATAGAACAAGCTATGAAATTTATTACATGATCGGTATGAATTGATTTAAGAAGAAAACCATTGTTTGATGATATATTTTCCAATCGATAATCAAATTTTCGATCGAATTTTCGAAAAGAAACTTACCTTGACTCAATGATAAAATGAAACAACTTACCACTGAACCACTTTCCATGGAACATATCTTTCATGTTGTTGATGATGCTCAACTTTACTCATTATGTTTTTAAAAGAAATAATATTTCGATATTTAATATGTATAATATTTAAATTAACAAAACTCTTGTGTTGTAAAACATTTAACAACGATTTTTGTTTGCATCTCTTAATATTTACATTAATGATAAAATAAAATCAGATTTTTATGTTGAAAATAAACCAAATATATTTTCATTGAAGTTATCTATATGTAAAAATCTAGATGATTTAACCTTTAGCGAATGATTTAGTGATCAAAGTCTAAAGGTTTTCAATTTATAATATAACGTGAACAAGTTGTGTATCCTCAACTTTCACTAAATTAAACATATTTATGAATAGATTCGACGATTGTATTTATTTTCTTAATGGATGTTTGAGATCTTTGTCCACGTTGATTATCAATAAAATTAATGTTTTCGATGCATCATCGAATTTAGATCATGCAGTAAGTTAAATTAATTTATATATTAGAACAAAAGAGTTAAATTAAAAATTTATTCTTCTTTTTTATAGCAGAAACTTTCTAAACAGAAGTATTTTTCATTAGAATCATATTGTCATACATTTTTTTTAGAAAAATCAAATTGTTCCATTGCTTTGTCGAATGTCAAATTTTGAAGAACTAACATTACTTCTCACAGTAATAAGAGCTAAATCCACTACTATTCAATATAACGACTATTTATAATAGCAAAGCTAAAATTCAGGATGTGGGTGGATTGTGGGTGTGGAAGTCAGTGAAAAGAAGTGTCATATGCATACCCGCACCCACACTCATACATACCCACGCACGCCCCCATCCACACCCTTTAATATGAACTAGTTGACTTCAGAATTGAAGATTCAACTCTGACATGTTTATCGTTGTAAAGCAAGAGAGAAACGCAAGGAACAAACAGTGTCAACTGTTTTCAATAGAGAAGCGTTGAACTCGATGATTAACACAATCAGCGACATAAAGATTGCCATGTCGATCGAATGACAGACCTGCAGGGCCATTCAACTGGTTCACTTGTCCTCCCTCCCCCTTTCCACCCACAATCAACTCGCCCTTTTTCATTTCTTGATCCCAACGCATCACTCGATCATTTCCCCCTTCAACCACATAGACTGTGCTCAACGCGTCCACGAATACTCCGTTAGGATAGGACAATTGTGTCCGATCATTCCCTTGACCTCGACCACCCGCCACGATAATTCCTTCTTTTGCATCTTTCGCCCACTTCATCACACGATGATTGTTGTAGTCCGACACATATATAGAATAATCTTCGTCAACAAATACGTAGGTGGGACAGTTAAGTTGATTAAGACGATCACCTTGTCCATTTCCACCGACAACAACTGTTCCCATCGTTTCTCCCATTCGGTATCTTCTCACTTCATGTTTCTTGATGTCAGTGATGTAGAGATTTCTCGCATTGTCCATCGTCAATCCACAACAAGTGATATTGTCGATGAGAATTTCTCCATTTGTCGTTCCACTTTGACGAGACCATCGCATCACCCGTCTATTGTCTCGATCGCAGATAATGAGACTGTCTGTTTCTTTGTCGACAATTACATCTGTTGGTTGATTCAACTGGTCCGTTCGGTTTCCTCTTCCATTTCCACCAGCCACTACTCTTCCATTCGTGTCATCCTTCTTCCATTCTACAATACGGTCATTTCCGCAATCAGCGATAACGACTGTTTGATCCTCATCTACATAGATACCAAAAGGACACTCGAGTTGATTGGCTGTTTTTCCCCGTCCATGATCTCCAGCGATGGTGATTCCATTCTTTCTCCATCTGGTCTTAGATGAAAGAGCTGCAATAGAAGAAAAACACTCGTATATCTCGTCGTCGACGAAGAAGTAATTTGATTTAAGAGAGAGAATAAAGAAGAACGACGGTATTTCTTCACGAATCTGTACTAACTGGTCAGGAGATCGTTGTGGAGTCTGGAAAATTCTTGTCAAAGTGTCATCAAGTGTAAAAGAAGAGATGGAAAAATTACGTCGGAAACTTCAATATGTTTCGAAATGAGATCACTTTGTTCTTTTTCTATTTATCTCTAAAAGCTGGATCGTTAACCCTTTGAGAACCATGGCCGTATTTACACGACTTCACTATTGGCATAGGAGGCGTGAACTCCTTGAAGATCTTGAAGTTAGATTTGTTGTATATTTTGTTACTTTTTCTATCAAAAAGTTCATTGATCGAGTCTGTACAAATAAGAGCAAGCGTGACAAATAATACAACTCATAATTTTCAGGTTACAACTACTCCTGACAATATCGTTTTAAAAAAGTCGGTCTCCAGAGTGAGAGGATAAACACTCTTTTTTGCTTTTCATCACTGAACTCAGAAAAAGTTTACTTCTACACTCATACTTCGAGTAATAGTACTATTAATTCAATCGAATTTCTTTAATGAGCATGACTCGATTAAAATGACCCTATTTTCATCTGATTCTAATTCGATAAAATGTCGATCTCGAAGAAAAAAGTGACATATAATCATATATATGATAACAATGGGTTCAGGTTTGATCTAAAAGTTACTATATGTTTTAATGGAAGAACATGCGAAATATCAAATATGAGTAATTCTTTGTAAACGAAGAATTCTCTACTGTAGCGAACTAATTCTTGTTGTTCAATGAAGTTTATCTCATTCGTTGTTAGCCTTAACTTTACGTTTTTCTCTAATTAAACATCTTTCTTAGGGTTGTTTCTCTCTCTCGTATTCACGTCCAAAGGTATTAAAATCCTAAGTCGATGGATACATGATATGAAAAGGTGTGAAACGACTGAAAAACAGTCATATTACAGTCCTAAACGACTATAAACAGTTGTCGGTTTCATTTACCGTTCTGTCATCGTAAGTCGTGATCTCCTTTTTTGAAACATTCTTCACCGCAACAGAAATGACGCCATTTCATATTCATATTTATATTTGATACTACCACTTTAACGCCATTTCATTGCGAGGTTTTGTTTGAAAGAAATGGATCATGGTAAAGATCGCAAACAGCATCGCATGATCCAGAGTCAATATCTGATCTATCGCAACAAAGTCTAGACGAATTAATCAATTTTTTAGAGCGATCTAATTAGTTGTTATCAATAAAATCAACCAATAATTATTGTGTCTGTTCAAGAAAAAAGTTGATGAATTTTGACAATTTTTATTTCTTCTTCATCTTGAAATATTACTGTTGCTATGCATACTCATGCAATCTGTCAGTAGTTAACGACTTTCAATAATTACCAACTAGTCAAATTATTGGAATTATGGAACAGATAACAAGCGTTACAGTTCTTCATCTCCTGACTTCATGAAATACTTGAAATTACCAAAATTGTTGAACTATTGAAATCATCAAACTATTGGAATTATTGAAATATTGCAATTCTCGAAATCTGGCATGGGGCTACGAATGAGGGTGAGTCATGGTGAAGGGAGGGGATTCGAGCACGCTCTTATAACTATCTTCATCAGGAGTCTTACTGTCACCCACGGGTATTAGAAGAGTTTCAATGATGGGGTAACCTGAAGAAATGTAACATCTCTAATAAGCCGTTATTTCTTGGAAAATTTCAATAACTCAATAATTTCAATATTTTCAACAGTTTCAATAGTTCAATGATTGCAATGGTTGCAATATTTTCAAAAATTGCAATATGCGCAATAAGTTCAATATTTTCATTAATTGTAATAAATTTAATAATTCCATAATTTCGATAATAATAATAGATAAATGGTAGTGTTCGAATAATTGAATAATTTCAATAATTTCAATCTTTGGTAATTATTGAAAGTCGATCACGTCTCTAGTGAATGTGCTGAATTCAAAATACTCATATACTGAGTTTTCAGCAGAGCACTCATGAAAAGTAACTTGCTATTGCTATGTAGTACCAACTTGACCGGCACCTTCTCACAGTTGCCTCAGTATCCAGACACTGATCGGGTACTTCTCAGATAGAATTCATAGAAAATTTCTGAAAAAGTTGATAGATTGAACTCTTGGAAGTATTTTGAAGTCGGATTCAAAAAGTCTAGAAAGTACCTTAACGCGGTACTTCAGTACCCTTAAGTTTCTGTTACATACTGGTAGTAGGGTACTCTAATGGGTACCTGGATCTCAGTACATTCACTAGGATACCTTTCAGGTAATGACATTCTCCATGTAGTCTTTTCGAAAACAACGGGTGTAACGGACTGACTGATCTCTAAAAACAATGATAAGGAGCTTTCAACGTACCTGAAAGATCAGTCAACTAGTGTGATAAACACTATGGGATTCGCATTTTGTTTATCTATTGATCAGAGACTCAATTCCACACGATTAGTATGAAAGGACGACAGCTCAAGGTAAAATCTCAGTAGAGTCAGAAAAAACTGAGCAAGAACATACAAACAGATATGATGAGTTTGATGGATATTCAATGAATTCATTGAATCATAGTATAGTCTGAAGATGCTAGCAAGACCTATGCACAATTATAATTCCCAACAGAAAGCCGGAGCAAAGAATAGATATCAATCTGCTACAGAAAGAATAGAATCTATAGTGTGGTTCCACATAGACTTTGTCTTAGAAGTGTAAAGCTCGAATATCCATGTAGATCATATATTTTATGAAAACACAGCACCCTCATTTTGGCTTCTGAGATAATAATGCATTGATTACTTACTGAGTGTACCTGTACCCGATGGTTTTGGTATTAATGACATTGTATTCATAGCAGTTAATACTTGTTCGTGACCACTATCGTTTTCTTTCACTAAATAGATAATGTGTAGTTTGCTATGCTTCATTTTACTGTTTTTTTTTACACGTAACTCTGTGCCTATTCTTAGTGTTATTTCTTTCTGATTCGGAAATATAGTATATTTAGAAATATGTTTTCTATTAGGGACTTCGATCATGAATAGAGTCTAACTTTCGTCGGAAATAAAAAAAAGCTTCGACGTCTTTGACTGCTAATGAACAAGAACTGTGCCTATTCAAGAGACACTAATCGATAGGCCTAATAGACAGCGATAGGTGTAAGTTTCTTATTCTCCTGATGAAATCCTGTTAATCGGCTCATTATACGAATGTTGATAATGTATCATATTCTAAAAGATTTTACTCAAGTGCAAATTATTAGATATTTTGATTGGTATGTCACAACTAACAATGAGTATCATCTTAGGCGAAATAAGTAACCTTAAAAGTACAACTGCAATACTACTCTAGGTCATGTAACAGGTTATCCCGACTTGAATCAAAAATACATTCTAGTGGACGAGTGACAGTAACATCAAAAGTGAGCATGAAGACGTCTCTAACGTTTCTTGATTTCGTTCAAGTGTCGTTTGTAGACGGTCGAAGTAGTTGCAATTCTGCTCAAAATGATGTAAATGATATAAGCACAGGACTTCCAGCGTAGGATCCGTCATTCTGGATGTTTTTTAACCAGCGTAGAAAAATCCTCTAAGACAATTCAGAAAACACTACAAAAGGTTTTAATACTGGTCAGTTTGATGCCTGTTAGAACTTCTATCGAAAACGGGACAAAACAATCGGTTAAATAGAAGCGTTATCTTGCATTTGTTTTGAGAAATGTATAACACATTAGATGGATTAATATTGACGTGTTATTGAAATGCATCCTTTTTGATGAGTGAAATATAAAATGAACTTCTCTTTCAACTAACTAGGAGAGTTGTGAATAAAAGTTCTCCAGCATGACAGGCAATGCACAGTAATGAAAAGATCCAACATAGAAACAAAACTTCTATTCGTTTGTGTTGACACTCACCTACCAGAGAAATGGATAAGTATGAAACTCACGTGTGTCTGCAATTATTATTTATTTAACTCGCAATTTTTTGCTACGAAAAATTTTTACTGTTCTTCGTTCTTCTTTTCTCTCTCTTAATTGCTTGTATTCAGTCTCGATAAATCAAACAATCTCTGCCGTCAAGTTGACGCTGCATTTTGTGAACCAGATCATGTGATTGTTTTTCATCAATATGAAGGCAATGACGGAGTACGAGATGAAATCTGCTCACACCTACAAAGATGACGAATGCTGAGGAGCAGGAAGAAAGAAACTCTAACTTTCATCAGCACATTATTGCTATCGAGCTATATCGTTTTCTAGGCAATACATAATCTAAAATAAATGACATTTGAAGACGATTTATTTTTTTCTTCTCAGGAGTAGCAACGTGAAAGACTCTGACGCAGCATAAATCTAATAACATAGTGGATGTGGCTGCATGTGGGTGAGTGTGGAGTATGGATGGGAGTTGGTGTGTGATGTGAATGTCAAAACATTGAAACCGATACCCACACCACATCCATACCCCATACCCACGCACACGCTCAACGTAGTTAATTGTTTAAGAGGAACATCAAGTAAATAAAGATGATCATCTAAACTGATTGCATTGATACATCATTTTGTAACAATCGAAGAGGAAAAGTAGTTGGTGGTAAATCACATATTGACAATGGTGGATAATTGATCATGAATAATCCAATAATACTTAAATACTTAAGGTTTTGTAATAAAGTCAATATAAGTATATAGACATTTTTAGTATATTCTTTTAATGATATTCTTTCCTTTACACTACTATAATTATCATTATTTTCGAGAATAAGTTCTGTTATTTGATATTTGAGAATACGTTGAAAGATAGATTCATATAAACCAAACAAAAACAATCAAATTATATATCTAGTTTTATTTTAACGTTATTATATATATTTTTTGATTTTTGGATACATAAATATTTACCTTTGAAATGATTTAAAGTTATATGTTGACCGAAACTAAACAATCTGAAAGATGTTAAATTTGGATATTTGCCAACACGACGAATACATCCTATAGACATTGATTCAAGAATAAGATGTTTGGCATTATGATAAAGTTTTGGTAATATATCAATGCAAAAACGATCAAATATTTGATCATCAATGGAAGAAATATCATCACCATCATCAGTTGATGACCTAAAATCAGATTGAGAGTATTTGTGAAAATATTATCTTGTAATAGGCTGTCAATTTGTTCATTGAAAACATCCATTAATGAATGCAGTACATTAATATTATCAAGTCTTTTTAATATAAGAAGCAATGTCTCATTTGGTAGGTCAACAAGATGCACATCAGACTGACTCATGTTTTATTCATATTGACAATCCTCTCGAAACGGAAGTATACATACTGTTTGCTTTATAATTGCTGTCGTCAGGGATAGATTGAATAAATTATTTTGTCGTCGAATTTGTTTATAGACGAGTACTGTTTTCTTTTTAGCAAAAATATTCATACAGTTGGCATTGGTCGTGTATGTTCTCAGACTGATTCGACCAAGAATCAAATCAGAAAAGAAAAAAAATCTGTTTTTCATTAAAAAAGTTACTGAATGGTGTGTACAATCAGTTGACAAATGATCTCCAGCGTAGTTTTGGCTATATTTAACAAACCACCGAACAGAAAGATAACGATGAAAATTTTTCTTTTTGCTAGATTGTTTTTCTTATCAGGTAGGAATTCCCTTCAACTTTATTTAAATTCTCAAATCTCAGATTCAATGGCTAGAAATCCATAAATCAAAGGACTGTTATTGTTAATTTTTATTTAAATTCTTAATTTAGAAAAACATTATTTTTAGCTGTTAATCGGTTAGTCATGTTAATGATTGTATTGACGTATAGGTGTTTGCAAAAAAACTTGGAAACCTTCTTCCACAGATATCACCTCCTATACAAAGGGTGGGTGTGGAGTGTGGGTGTGGGTGTGGGTGTGGGTGGGTGTGGGGTGTGGGTGTCGGTGTGCGTGTAAATGAAGAGATATCATAAACTGACACTCGTATCCACCCATTCACACCCACACCCACATCCACACCTACCTACACCCACACCCACCCACACCCGCACGCACCCACACCCACACCACCCACACCCACATCCCCACACCCACCCACACCCACACCCATACACCCACACCCACACCCAGCTTCATTCATTTCAGCTAGAGTAGTTTTTGGTACTAGACCAATAACCTCATCTGTTACCTAAAAGAACGAACTATCATCTCTCATGTTTAATACATAATAAATTACAGGATTGTACATTTCAATCCAATCATTAGTTTTTGATTCGACAGCTTTTCCATGAATCCAATTTTTTACGGTTGCCTATTATAATCAAACAGAAAAATAGTTCATTCAATTAAATTAAAACTAACTTACTGGTTTTGATGAAGTACTAGCACATCGAATCCAATATGGTGTCTAGTGTAACGAAAAATTGAAAGAGAGAGATAGATGGTTAGTTTTTCGTTACTGCTGCAGCATTTATTTTATTGTGATCACAATGGCAAACTGGAAGAGTAGCGTTATCGCTATTCTCAGTGTACGATGTTAACTCCTCTACTACATTATCCAGTTGTGTTGTTCTTTTCTTTTACACATCCTTATACACTAGTTACGTTAGATTACTCGGCTACACAAGAGAAGAGAAGATATACATATCTATATAGAACGTTCGAGGTCACCTAAGAGAAGAGAAGATACAAATATACGTGTAGAATGTCCGAGGTTACACAAGAGAAAACGAGAACGATATTACAACACCAAACAAGAACGAGAGTTCATCAGCTAAGAAGGTTATATCGCGCAAGAGTTACATTATGCAAGGATGACATCTAACATTGATGACATCGTACAAGGATCATATATTGTAGGCGTATTGTGCCTATCGGCACATCTAGATTAATTCAATGAGAATAACTGAATAATATAAAATGTAAAATTAAACTTATTGTAATATCTTTTGCCAAGACGGATTGAAATAGTGAACCACATCGAGAACTGAAGCTGATCATTTTCAACTAAGATATGCTGAAATATATCTAGATCTAACACAGAAAAACAAACAATGTATTGTCTAAGGATAATATCAAAATATTATCCTTAAGAAAAGAACGACTATACTGATGTAAAGGAGAAAACGACTGCTAAGACATGTAAACAAGGCCACATGGTTGAAACATAAGTAGAGCAAAGTCGAATTGATGCAAGGCCTATTATTTAACGTCAAGATACGAATCAACCAATAGGTATTGATGCGAAGTCGTCATCACATGGCGAGTTATTATGCTTATTCTATTGCGACAAGAGAAAAAAAGTATTGATAAAGAAAAAAACATCAAGCAGAATATGGGAAAGACAAGAACATAATTAGATAGGGCAGTAATGGGGTCCTGGGAAAAAAACATAGACGTCAGGTCATATCACATTCTGTAAGAGCATATTCATACAAGATTTTCTATAGGGTCTTACGCAAAGATCAATCATGATTGTATATACTCAACATTGTTTGCAAGATTTCGTATGATCCCTATTGTACGACTCAAGCGAAAATCTTATAAGATTCCAAGATTAAGAGACGTATAATAACCGACTCCATGACTCTTGTCAGATCACATAAGATCGTATAAGATTCATGAAACAAACGAAATATACAACATTCCATAATGCAGTTCTTGTCTGCACTTATCTGATAGTGTATGATCTGTCTTGTTCTTTTACTTATTCGAGAATTGTTGATTGGATTAGTTTTATTATGAAGAAAAGTAATTAGAAAACAAGAACGAGTTCTAAACGTAAGTTTTTTTTAATTTTTCCACATAAATAGTACAGACAACAGTTATTTTTATTTTTGATTTTTCGATATTGATAATATATAAAATCCTATTTTTTATTTTTCTATATTGACAATACAGAAAATCTGAATTTTTATTTTTTATTTTTCTTTATTAATATCCAGGTCAAGAAATCAGACAGTAAGATCAGGCATGAATTCTTGTATGATCGTATCTGATCTTACTCAAGAATCGTATATGCTCATACAAGATCATACGAAAAATCATACACAAAATCGTCGTCTCAGACATCTGATGTCAATTCTGACAACAAGTTTCTGATGTGCTCGTGCAATACAATCTCTTCTATGATTATATAAAATCGCACGGTAAGATTTTAATTGATTTCTTTAGAAGTATACATTATTCGTTATTTTCTAACTTCCCCTGTCAATTATGATTCA
The DNA here is from genome assembly GCA_905250075.1 of Rotaria sp. Silwood1. Classification (NCBI taxonomy): domain Eukaryota; kingdom Metazoa; phylum Rotifera; class Eurotatoria; order Philodinida; family Philodinidae; genus Rotaria; species Rotaria sp. Silwood1. Next base: position 106,354 of record CAJNOP010000113.1, read on the forward strand.
AGTTAATTTCGCATAGCCAAGATCCGTCTAACTAACACACCTAATGCAGAGGTACCTTCATTGGCAGTTACCATTAGACAATGAAATCCATAACATAATAGTCAGAAAAACTCATGCATAAAAAGATTTACTCTCTGTACTATTTATATAAAGAAACATAAGAAATAAGAATTAAGATTTTCTATATTGTCAATATAGAAAAATAAAAGATAGGGCTTTCTATATTTCCAATATACAAAAATAAATAAAAATTAAGATTTTCTATATTACGAATATAGAAGAATAAAAAATAAAAAGTAGGGTATTTTATATGATTAATATAGAAAAATAAGAAATGAAAATTAGGACTTGCAGATTTATCACTACAGAAAAATAAGAAGTACAAGTAACTGTTTTCTCTATTATTAGTATAGAAAAAGAAGAAAGAAATTAGGTATACGGCTCGATCCTGTTTTTTAAGTACTGTTATTCATGGTAAAACTAATCGAATCAAGAATTCTCGAATAAGTGAGAGAACAGAAGAGTCTATACACAATCAGATAAGAACACTCTCTAAAAAAAAGGAGTCATACTGAATCTTTTTCGGTACCATTTTCTGAATCTCGTTTTGGTTCTATACCAGAGATCGAAACGAATGGCAAAAGTTGCATTCGATCAGACTCGACTCAGCTGTACTTAGATTCGATTCGTTCTAGATTTTAAAAAACTATATTCGATTCGGTTTAGATTGTGTTCAAAAAACATCTGTTATTTATGTTTACGCACTATGAGTTTTTCAACAATATTGCCTCCTCACAATGACAGCTGGATGTGAACGGGTGTAGATGTAAGTGAAGACGTAGTCCACACTCTTACACAAGATGAAGCAGATGATAAAGTATCATCAACGTTTAACATAAGTATTCGTGATGTAAATCTAAAATAGAATCATTTATATTAACAGGCAGTTTCGATTGAAAAAGAAAAGAAATAACTAAGATAACATATTCTTTGTTACCAATTATCTTTTTTATCAATTCAAATGCACTCGTCCATAACGATATATGAGAAAAAAAATAGGCCGCTGTCAACTGAATAAGCGAGAAAAAATTTGATTCGATTCGATTCGGTTTCGCTCTCTGTTCTATACTATTATCCTTTTCAAAAAACAATAGACGTGGCTGTTTTTTGAATAACTCAAGAACGCAATCAGCTAGAGACCTGCGGTTTTCACCAATCGAAAGAGGCGACAAGGGAACGTCTTTTTCTCTAATATTGTATAAGACGAAATCATTTTAAAATCAGTGATTTCTGCAAAGCATCGAAAAAATGTGTAAAAACGGTCTGTCATTCAGATGAAATTTTGAGAAAAAGTAAGAAAATTTGGTTAAAAATTCAAAGAAATCCACAGTTTTCGTGCGAGTAAACAGACGATTTTATTTACTCAACATTAGGATATGGAAAGATAATCATTCAAATTATATCTTGAACTATAGATCTGAAGCTTCTTTATCTAGATCACATGTCAAAATCAAAATTTCATCGGAATGACAGACCGTTTTTACACATTTTTTCGATGGTTTGCAGAAATCACTGATTTTAAAATGATTTCGTCTTATACAATATTAGAGAAAAAGACGTCCCCTTGTCGCCTCTTTCGATTGGTGAAAACCGCAGGTCTCTAGCTGTTTGCGTTCTCGAGTTATTCAAAAAACACCCACGTCTATTGTTTTTTGAAAAGGATAATAGTATGTATGTGTGCCCATCGTCCGATGAATCATCGAATCAATATCAAATATACATATTGGAGGGCGCCACCCGTCTAGACACTTTTTTCTAAGTCAAATCTGCAGAATTCTTGAGCCAAAGTAATGTGAATAAGCTAAGCAGGTGTTCATTTGTCTAGCCTCAGTGCAAGTTTTTGAGATTTTACTCAATAGAACGAAATACACTAAATGATGTCGTTACCATCTCATATTTTATGACGTTATTGTAATTACATGCCAATTTAAAAAAAAAACCAAACACACAATTCGATAGAAAAAAAATTTTCTCTATCTATTGATGATAGGGCTATGTGTAGCCCATTCTGAAAAATGAACTGACCAATGATTCAATATTTGCTATTGTTTCGCTTATTTCACTATAGTTTGTCGGATAAGAGTCCGTATCATACATGTTCTAGAACTGGAAAAAGGTTTAGCCGGAAAGTCTGGAATCTTTTAGGATTCTATACTTGCTGGCTAAAACTGAACAAAAAAAAGATTCAGAACATGGTATCCAAATCTAGAACCTTAAAAGGTTCAGGATCTTTGCTAAAACCTTGAGAAGGTTCAATACAACACCTTTTTTTTTCTAGAGGGCATGCAAGATCTACATCATGTACTGGTGTAATTTTCTTTTTTTATGGGTCTTATATGATCTGTGAAGATCTGACAAGAATCGTTCAGTCTGTCCCTATAAGCTTCTTAATCTTTATATCTTGGAAGATTTTTTGCTGATATCTTGCATTCAGAATTTGACGAAATCTTTAAAAAAACGAACACATAAGATATTGTCTGATCTTGTAACAAGATCATAGAAAAAATCTTGTACCCTTCCCCCAAATATAAAAAATTTCTAAAAACACCTGCAAATTTTTCCAATTTTGTAAAAAAAGTGATGACGGGGGGGGAGGGGGTAGCTTCGCAAAGGTCCCCCTACTCCCCCTCAGGGATGAGCCATATTTTCGAAAAAGTGCTATACAAAAAAAAACGAAATAATTCATAAATATGATCACGTGATCAGTAGACTTGCCCTCCCCCCTAGTGATCAACTGTGCTCTTTTCGGGATTCCCTACCTGATCACGTGTTTTCCGAATGGCCCCTATGAATAAGATCTTATTGGATCTTGCACGGTCTGACGTCTGGTTTTTTGACCTGGGTATATGGCCACAGAGATGTACGATCGTAATACTGAACGATATAATACGCCTGTAAACGACCATATATGATTTCTATATGACCGTTTACGGTCATATTTTGGCGGTTTACATGATCCAGTATTATGATCGTATATCGCCGTGAACGTATACGACGAAAGACATTTATATACGCAGAGATGCGGAGCAAGACGGTGATCGTATTTGAAATCCGTCTATGAGGAGCATAAACAATCGTTTTTTTCTCCGTATACGACGCGGAGATATACGATCATAATACTGAACCATTTACGTATTTCGTCATGTGTCCTTATACAGTCGTTTACGATCAGACCTGTTCGACCTGGGTTTCGGTTATAAGCGTAAAAAAAGGAGTCTATGGGCTTTTTTATTTCAAACTGAATTCTAAAATCAAAAAAACCGCACCAATTTCTTCCGAATCAAACTTTTCTCGTTTGATACTACGTAGTCCCACTAAAAACCCTTAGTCCCCCCTAGTCCTGCAAAGTCCCCCTTAGTCCCCCCCACAAAAAGCTTAGTCCCCCTTAGTCCCCCCCACAAAAAGCTTAGTCCCCGCTTAGTCCCTTGTGCAGGGGACTAAAGCCTATAGTACACAAAGCCACAAGCACACCCTCACCCTCACTCGCGCGCCCACACCCGCACCATGGGTGTGGGTGTGTGTTTGGGTCCCAGACCAACACCCACACCCTCAGTCACTCCCCCCCCTCACTCCTAGACTCACGTTTCAGTTTGAAATCAAGTATTATTTTTATTTGATAAATTCAGACTGAAATTAAATAGCCCATAGTATGAAAAAAAGTATCTCTGAATCATTGTAAGATGGAAGTACAGGGCCGCTTAATATATAGTTGGTGCGTTCTCATTCGTTCTTCTTCGATTGTCTTGATAGTTCGTCGAGTTTTTTTCTATGTTCGAACGCAATACGGTGTCTCTTGAAGATTTTTAATCAAAGAGTATTTTTATTGCGCAGAAATGCATAACGCATTAGCTGTTTAATGTATTGATTGACGAAGAAAATAAACAATGTATTTTTTTAGTTAATATGCATGTACTTTTATGAATAAGTTATGATAATTTTTCCTTTTTAGATTAAAAGTAAAAACAAAATGATGAAAGCAGCCGTGATCACAACTTTTAAAAAGCTACTGGAAATCAAACATGTAGGTATTCCAAAACTTGGACCAAATAATATTTTAATTAAAACAATTGCTTGTGGTGTATGCCATACAGATTTACATGTTGCTCACGGAAGTATTAAACAGAAAATTCTTTTCTTTTTTATAAATATTTATCTATAATTTTTTTTCTTTATAGATTGGGATATTAAGCCTCAACTACCACGTATTCCAGGTCATGAAGGTGTTGGTGAAATAGTTGAATTAGGCTCAATGGTCGGTAATCATTTGAAAAAGGGTGATATTGTTGGTGTGCCTTGGTTACATAGTGCCTGTCGTCATTGTGAATATTGTTTGACCGGTCGAGAAACACTTTGTAAACAACAAACTAATTCCGGTTTTTCATGTGATGGTTCATTTGCTGAATATGTTGTTATGGATGGTGATTTTGCTGTTAAATTACCAGATGGTATGGATCCATTTACATCAGCACCACTCTATTGTGCTGGTGTAACAGTTTATAAAGCATTGAAAATTTCTCAAGTTCGACCAGGTGAATGGGTATCAATTGTTGGTGTTGGTGGTCTTGGTAAATAAACAATCTAACAAAAAAAAAAACAAAATAAAAGACAATTATTTTTATTTTTAAATTTAATTTATAGGATCAGTTGCTGTTAAATATGCTGTCGCTATGGGTATGCGTGTAGTTACTATTGTTGCTCCCAATGATAAAGTAAAAACGATTTGTAGATTTTTTAACGAAAAAAAATCAATGTTTTTATTTCTTTCGTTATAAATAGGTTGCTGTAGCATTATCAAAAGAAATGGGAGCTGAAGAAGTTTATGATGGTCCACCAGATCAACATGGCAAATGGATTCAAGAAAAAGTTGGCGGTGTTCAAGCAACAATTGTTACTGTACCGATTATTGCTGCTTTTGAACAAGCATTTCAATCAGTTAAGCGTGGTGGTCGTGTTGTTGCTGTTGCTTTACTAAATGGTAAAATGGCTGTACCAATTGTTGATTGTATTTTAGGTGGTATTGAAGTAGTTGGCTCAGTTGTTGGTACACGTAAAGATTTACAAGAATGTTTAGAAATTGCAAAACATCATAAAATTGAATGCAAAGTACAGAAACGAAAATTAGAAGATATCAATGATATATTTGAAGATATGCTCAATTATAGAATTAGCGGTAGAATGGTTCTTGATTTGACCGCTAAATAAATACATATCTGAAATTAGAGTTCATCTTATTCAGTCATAGATTATCTTAATCAAAAACAAAAAAGGATTATACACTATTATATCATATAAAGTATTATTTTATTTTATTTTCAATACATTTGCCTAGCGCTCAAACATATTGTCTCTGTTTTATTGTATCAATTGTTGTTATCGTTTATGTATTTCTGCATGCCTTTATTTATTTATAGTCCCTATATAATAGATTAATGATTTGTAGTTAAAATAAAGTATTTTTAGTAATGTAAAACTTTAGAATTCAATTTTTAATGTATTAAGTGAAACAAAACAAAACGGTCATGTCAATTGAAAATGCAATCAATGAGAATCTTGTTGGGTATATCTGTTATATTTTATTAACGTACTGTTAGTGACAGACATAGATTGTACCACAGAAAAAGCAAATTATCTCATTATTTATTCTAAGGAAAGTTTTTTTTTCTATCACTATGGAAAAGTATAACCGAAAGGGATAGTGAGTTTTAGATGAAAATAGCGAATTGTTTTCATGATGATTTCTCTTTGAAGTAGAATGTCAATATATAGACAAATGATAGTATTGTTGATAAACAAGGAAAAAACTCTATAATGTTTGAAGTAAACTTTGGAAGTGGGTGTGGATGGGTGTGGGTGTGTGGGTGCGAGTGTGGGTGCGGGTGTGGGTGGGTGTGGGTGTCGGTGTGGGTGGGGTGTGGGTGTGAATGGTGTGGGTGTGGGTGTGAGTGTGGGTGTGGGTGTGGGTGTTGGTGTTAGTAGAGGAGCATACTCACACCCACCCACACCCACACCCACACTCACACCCACCCACACCCCACACCCACACACACCACTACACCCACACCCACCCACACCCACACCCTAAAGTCGAAGTATATGTTCGTGTGGTATATCATTGACATTCTAAAATGAAAATACATAATATTATTTTATAAATACTGTCTAGATAATTAAATTATCGTCATATTTGCATAGTTTTTATTTGTTTTCTTCAATATCAACAAAAAAAAGAACTTACTTGACATATATTCTTCAACTTGTTTCGAAGACAAGTCTCTATATTATAATATACATCGGTTTCAGCTAAATTGCTTGTACTGCCTACAACGCAACTACATGCAAAGTTTATCCTTAATGAAGTTTGAGCTTATATACCACGCGAGATATAGCGGTAGATACAGAGCTGCCACCTCTTCTGCTTTTAGCAGAAAAGTTCTGCTTTTTGAAGATTTTTCTGTCTTTTTTCCGTGGTTTCTGCTTTTTTAATAATGCGAAATTTATATTTTTAACCAACATTTTTCATCTGACAGATCATTTTTTATGATGATAAAAAAATCCTTATCAATAGTTACTAACCCATGTCCTCAAAATCGTCTCACTTTTGATGATTCTCCGCAATTTTAAACAAATCGTGGATTAATCGCTAGCATTTGGTGATTATGTCGTCAAAGTTTAGAATAAATGGCGATTTTTCTGTGAAAATTAGCAAAAATCGACACCGTTTACGATTTATCGTGATATAATCTCACAATTAATCGGATTAACAAATTGCGATAAAATCATCAATTTTGTGGCGATTTTGATGACATGGGAATGTTTTTGTTTTATTATAATTCTTTCAATGTTACAAAAATGATCTTTATTTTTGTTAGTTCCGACTAGTTATGGAGGTTTATATATTCTTTCACTTAATCAGCAAGTTTTTAGAAGCTGGTATGTTTTCATTTTCTCTACTTTGTAGCAACCCTTATCTGGAATCAGCATTCTGAAAACTGAAACTGTTTTTAGATGATGAAGGAAACTGTATAGGAATGGAACTAATATCAGCTTTATTAACAATACTTTTAAATTCATCCTTATAATGTAGCGAAACACATAAATATTGATTAGGTAATCAAGATTTATTAAAATCGATTAAATGTGATGGAAAATATACGTTCAAAAGAAAATTTGTTGGATAATCCTTTTTATTTGTTTATTAATTGGTTTTCTTGATTCTGTACAATAAAAGATCAAGATTTGATGTGAAAACTCTTAATTAGTATACTGGGACAAAGTTTCAAAAATAGCTTTATATCACAAACAATGCTTTCTGTCTTTTCGTTCTGTTTTTTTATGATAAAATTTCTATCATTTTCTGCTTTTTGGACTTCAAAAGGTGGCAGCACTGGGTAGATGTCACTATGAAGTATGATTTAAGAAGTTCTTTGAATAAGAAAAAGTAAAGAGAACATACGCGGATGTGGGTGGCTGTGATTATGCGTGTGGGTTTGAGATGTTGGTAGGGATGTTGTTTTGTTCTTCAACAACACATTCATAACCACGCCCCCACTCCAATTTACAGCTTTCTAGAATCATAAGGCTTCAAAGTCTTCGAAAAATACAGGCATTTTTTGTAAAAAAAATATATAATTGATACAAGAAACGGTTAAGCGCTTTTATTGAAACTGCTTATTTCTGCTGCGATCAGTACAATGAACAGTACTTGTCTACTTTATCACAACAAGTTTAAATTGTTGCTGACGGAGCGATGCAAATATCACTTGCATGATTTCGCTCCTCTCTTGAAAATCGATCAACAATAACTGGCATAATCTCCATCTTTTCTGTAACACAAAACTTGCAAATCCACTCAATCCACTATTACCAATATCAGCCAAATTCTTCAATGACTTCGGTTTATCGGGTAGAATCGAGTCAAAGATAGTCGATACTTGCGGTGTCAATGTCCAGCTTAACTTGTACAAGACATTAGTGGGTAATGAAGGAAGAGCATTGAATTTCAGAACTTGCTGCCAATTATATGAAGTCATTCGATCGAGTGAATCTGTGTTGGCATATGAGTTGATCATACTGGAACCATACCAGAGCTGAGTGTAGTTTGCTATAGTGGCATCATCACTTAACGTGACGATCACTCGTTGATTTGTTGCAATCATATCACCAATAGTTGTAGCATTGAAATCATTAACACGTGAATATAGCATTGGATTGAATATGTTGATGATCATATCTCTCAATTCATTCAAGTTTTTCTGTGTTAGGTTCGCACTTGCAAGATGTGATACCTCAATTACCATGATTTCACTAGGATGTAACAACAAGAACGAATTCAATGCACTGAGATGAGTATAAATAGGTAGACCGAGTTCGAAATGATACGAACACCAATCCGTACCATTATAGGCAGCACGAATATCAAAATAGCGCATACCATCCTCTGCTTGCTCGTATAAATTTCTACTTTGTGCTAATGCCCAGGGTGTAATCACATCCTGTAATGGTATTCCTAAATTCTCTGCCAGTTTTACAAGAGCATCTAGCACTGCATTTCCAGTAGGATCAGGTGACAGAGCTGATGTGAGAGTGAAAGATGCAGCATCATGTGTGCCTGGTAAAGTAAGGTTGAATAAATGAAGATGAGAAATGTAAGGAAGGAGTTGTTGCATCCAAATACTGGTGTTGATAGACGTGGAAGAAGGAAATTTATGATTTTGTCGTAAGTTAATTACCATGTCATCTTGAAGGAGATAGAGTGAAGTAGGCTGTGAATAAATGGTTACCAGTAATAATGATAATACTAGTATTGAAAACTCGGAAATCATGTTAAACACGGCAAAAATGAGGTAGAATAATAAAAATACAACGTATGTTTTGTTAAGATGTTTAGTGACTTGCGTTATCAGATAATGTGCTTTCTCTTCACTGCAGCATATGTGCGCCTGAAAAAGAATCTTTTATTACCTCTACCTGTAAAACACATTCTTATCTATGATAATTGCTAGTAACAAAAGAGAACAATATAGAGTGATGATTAGTTAATCGAGAAACAGACTGACTTGGATATCCAAGACACGAACCAATCTATTAGTCTTACCTCATGCTTTTCAGAAATCAGCTTTCTTTTCGAAGTGAAACAATATTGAAAAAATGTCTTTGCATTTAAAGAAGTCAGGTTCAAACACAAGTTTTAGCTATCAAGACTAGTTTCGATCTTAGGTGTTAAGAAAAAGCATACAGATATTAGCATGGATCCGAGCTGCCAGTGGACGAGTTTTTTCATCCTGCCTTGGCTTCACCTGCAAGCGCCTACGAGGATAAATCAGATCATCAATACTTTGTGATACAGCAGACCAGCACTCTCGTATACATATTTAGTGCGATTCGTTCTTATTTTTTCAATCAATTATTTATTTATTTCTGACGGTAATAAAAATATCGTCACATTTTTTCATGAAATATCAAAAGCGAGACTTTGGTTCAACTAAACACAGTTAGACATTTCATTTTTTTTTCTTCTATGTTCTTGCATTTATACGAATAAGCTCTGATCTGATCATAAATGTCTAACGGAGTAATCATTCTATACGCTTTCATAGACTCATCACTTTGACAATCAGAGAATAAAAAGGAAATCCTTGATTCATTCATACGTTTTTATTCCTACATAAAAAAAATAAAATCGTCATGCAATGATGAATTGACAGGAAAACGGACAGTACCATATTGAAATATATTTTCATTGATAAAATTACTCGATAAACTTTTTTTCATACATATTATCATAGCCTTTGTGTCAACTTTATATCGCAAATCATATTACCATTGCCTTGTCTTTCTTGTCAATGAGAATAATATTTTGTTTCTTTCAATTATCAAAGAAAATGATGAAGTTATAACTATAATAATTAGTTTCATCGAAAAAAAGGAGTCAAAGGAAGGAGTTTTGCTCTGAATCTAGTAAAAACATTCAAATTAGAAATATTCCACAGCCAAAAGTTGTAAGATTTATGAGAATGAATCGAAGTTCAGATGCTGCTTTTAAAACATATTATAAAAACTTAAACTAATAAATTATGGTTGTTAATTATTAAAAAAAAACATGCTTGAAACCATTTTAAAACATAGAATTTTGAAAGGCAATGTTCATATAGTAGAAGATACTTTTTTATGTGCAAGAAATCTTAAATAGTATAGTAAACACTTTTACCAAATGATAGAACTTGAAATGAATCGTACTCTATGCCAAAACATCAAAATATAAGTGTTCAAAATAAATGGAACTGATTCCAATTTTTAATAGTAACATAGGTTTAGTCATTCAGCATTGTCCTAGCTTTCGTTTTATAAAAAGTCATGTATCAATGATTTAGTCTTATGTAAATGAAACTCTAACAGATTTTCTTTTTTCTCTCGACATGGACTCATTTAAGATTGCATTGATTCATTATCTCAACTGAAATCATGCTTACATTGGTTTACGATTCAAGTTCAGAAGTTTTGAAATTATATTAGTTCAGTTTCCATATGAATTCCGATCGTGTAAAAGTCTGAAACGAATCCAGAGCTTACTATCTACTTCGATTTTACTAATCACAATAAATTTTTGACGTTTCTGAAAACTAAATTTACTTTGTGGGTGTGGGTGTGGTCTTCTCTTTATCGATACCCACACCCACACCCCACGCCCAGACCCACATCCGCACCCACAATCATACCGATGCAAGTCAACGAACTCATAGATCGATAGAAAACTGAGATTCAGATGCTTCTACATAGGAATTTTATAATATCTGTCCAACATAGTCGATATATACGTATTGTGAATGACGATAAAAGGATCATCGTTCATATAAATTTCCCTTAAATGCATTAGCTTATCTTTCTCGTGTTGCAGCGTGAATATATAATGTGCAGTGTGCGACAGGTGTTAATATTGCTATTTCTGAAAAGACGATCTACATGCCATTCGAACCAGAATAGAATAAATCCAAACTTTTGATGTGACGAGTAACTTTTAACCATTCATAAATAGTATTCTGCTGAACTCGTGGATCAGAATAATTGATAAATTGTCATGTAACAATTTACAAAACGAAGTCTGAACAGTTTCATTATGTATAATTGTCGATAACCGGTATATGAAGTTTATCTTTAACTGATTATCTTTGTCCTATTGATCGTGAGCCGTTTACAGAGTACTTACATACTATTTACTCGAGTTCTCTATCTAGTAGAGACGACTCAAATGCATCAACAATATCAGCGTTCATTGAAAATGAATCAATTCGGTTTGTTTTAACAGATTTAAAAAGTACTCACCTGTTTTGATACAATACGTGGAAAAAAAACCAACGGTAGTTATCAGATGAAAGGGAGGTATGGCGAGATTCTCCAAATGTTTCACTTTCTGGCAATTTTTTTACGGCTTCATAATAACATTACATAGAAATTGAGTTTGGAAACGTCATTTGATCTTCTCTGGCACGAAATGAAATAAGCATCTGCAGATAATGTTGTTGCCCGATGAATAAGAATAGAGAGAGATCAACTCACAATCGGTTTCATTCTTCTTTCACTCCACATCGCTGCTAGCACTTCAAGAGTGAAAACACTTTCGATGAGGATTTTCAAACCTTCTACCGCATTTTCAGCTTTTTCGATCGCTGGGAATATATTGGCAATCTTGAACATAAGTTTCGAATAATCTGAAAAGGTTTCATTCAATGCAACACTTTCAATTCGTCTTTTTTTTGCATAGATAATGGATTTTAATTCGAACATTTTTGAATTTGATCCAAATAAAATATCCGAAATAAAAAGAAAAAACTTGAAGGTAATGGTTATGTTCGTATACAACTTTCAAGTGAATATTTTTATTAAAATTATCGAAAAACTCAGTGCTCAATTTTTAGATGATAATGAAGAAATAAATTCTATTGTTTGGCATGTTCAACCAATACAAGTATCTTCAGATAGAAAACAAGTTGAATATATGGCATTATTTGTTTTGATAATCAGATTACTTTAGTGATAGACAATTAGAAATAATTCTATTATCAAACATTTTAAAACGTTTATTATTAGAAACAAAAGAAAAGTTACTTGAAAATAAAATACGAATAAACATACCAGAAGACTTTCGAAAATCATCAAATATTGATCATACAAATGTACCAATATTAATAGATCATGATAGAATTCGTTATAGATACGATATTTTATCGAGAGAAAATAATGAAGAATAAACTGAGCTTAATTTCAATGATTAATACAACTGAAAAATATAAACCAAAGTTAAATAAATATACAATGATTATTTTCAATAATCAAACATATCTTTATGCTATAACTAAAATTCTTGATAATTATCGTTATTTACTTCAAATGAGATTTAATCGACCATTACCATATAATATTTGTTCTGTTTATGACCAAGCTAAATTATTTCGGGAATATTTAACATTTTCAAATGAATTTTATGATTATTTTCATAATCAATATGAAAATTTACATAAAATATTAAGTTCAATTGTTAAGCAATATAGTCAATCAACAGATTTAGGTGAAGAAAAATTCGGCAAACTTTTCAATTTAATTCAAAAATTCATTATATTTTAACACAATTAAATATTCATTGGCCGAATATTCAAATAGAAACTTATCGCCCAGATATTACTTTTGGTCATGGAAATTTATTTAATTTAAATGGAATTTATTCGTTTCAACCAAAAATGTGTGAAATTAATGCACGAGAGTGTGGGGTGTTGGTAAGTGGGTTAGTATGCTTTCTTGACAATACCCATATCTACAACCACACCCTCATATGTTCAGATTGTTGAAGTAGTCTGCTTCATTTCACGAATAAAGTGCAAGTAACAAGCTATCAGATGGGTTCACTTCGCTATAGGTTCGAATCATATTCGCAGCGTTTATTTTTTTTTTCAGTTTCAATGGAGTCATCAGACGACGATGAAGTCGAATATTAACAAAATTTAAAATTCACTTAGACATCGTGCTGTGATGGCCGAGTGGTTAAGGCGTCTGACTCGAATCAGAAAGTGCAAGTAATGAGCTATCAGATGGGTTGATCCTGCGTAGGTTCGAATCCTACTCACAGCGTTTATTTTTTTTTAGATCATTTTAACGTTCTTCTATATCAAATCAAGTAAATCATAAATTAGCGAAATTTTAAATTCATTTCTTAATGGTGGTTTGATGGTCAAATGGTTGAGGAGTCTGACTTGTGATTCAAATCAGACTGAATATCCTCTAATGAAGCCAAACACGATGCAATTTGTCCAAGAAAGTCATCAAGAAGGTTTACAAGATCGAGTTGACATTACGTTTTTTCTGATATCGATGCTAGAACATATCGACAATCAAGAGAATTCTTTTTTTTTCGAAGGAGAACTCTTTTGATTCTAAATGGTTTATCGATAAATATAAAGAGAAAATATATTCACATAAGACATATAAAGATTGAGTATTAGTAAAAGATGCTAACACCCACTAACACCCAACTTTTTCAACTGAGGACCTGGTTACCACTCAATAAGGTAGACGTCTACTATCTCACTCTAGAAATATCCACTAACATCCGTTTATCCTTTTTCTCAATGGGAATTGGGGAGGTTCGTTGTACACTAACATCCACTAAAACCACATCAGCAGTACACTAACACCCACTAGCATACTGTAGTAATCACTAACCATATTTTGGACAACAAATTTCCTCTAAATTTCAATATAAAATTTTCAGCGTGTTCCCGTTCACGGGGTTAAAGGTCAAATGTCGAAAAAATGAAGTTGACCGAAGAATGTGGAAAAGAACTCGGTTGTAGTGCTAATGATTACTACAGTATGCTGGTGGATGTTAGTGTGCTGTTGATGTGGTTTTAGTGGATGTTAGTGTACAACGAACCTCTCCAATTCCCATTGAGAAAAAGGATAAACGGGTGTTAGTGGATGTTTGTAGAGTGAGATAGTAGACCTCTACCTTATTGAGTGGTAATCAGGCTCTCAGTTGAAAAAGTTGGGTGTTAGTGGGTGTTAGCATCTTTTACTAATATCCATAAAGATTTAGTTTAATCCAGAACAAGAACCGATAACAAAAGTAAATTAGAAAATAAACTTTTCGTAGTATTTTTTTAAAAGGTTTCAAAAAGGATGAATGTATGTTTTTCAATTGATTGTTATCTTTTTTAAACATTTGTTGTAAAACAAATTATATAAAATAAAACTTCTGGGAGCGTTTGAGATACTCTGTATTAATAGACAAATTAAAACACTAATAATGCATGATTATGTTTCTTCAAATATTAGAATACTGACAATTTTAACAAAACTATTTTGAACAAAAGAAAAAATAACGATAAAAACATTTCAGATACATTATCAGTTCATTAATCAATAGTGGCTTCATTTGTGCTCAGTTGATCCGTGTTAACTCACTTATGATATTGTTCGTCACAGCTATTAAAAAATTTCCAATGAACATATATATTGTATAAATTCAGATTGATAAACAAACTGATAATGACTAACACCAAAAAACGATTAGCAACATACATGATACACATCATTTTGACTTTAGTAGAATAAATATGATAAATAGGAAGTTGATTTGAGAAATAATATAAACAACAATTAACTGAAGAAGATTTCTAATCAATGAATACCTTATGATTATCTTTAGCTGATAACAATTGATTTGTATTGAAAGTAGAAATTGTTGTACCAATATGGAGATTAAAAAATAAATTTAGTTTTAGCATATGAACGCAATCAATGAATGTTTTCCGTTTCATATAAAGATATAAAGTAAGATCTTTCAAATTAATTATACGATGAAGTACTAATACAATTTGATAATGATAAACATTTTTAAGTGAATAACTCGTCAGAGAAAATTCTTTCAGATTTTGTTAAAACATTATACAACGAAATTCATCATTATAATGAATTTTATGTTAAGTTTACTTACTATATCAACCGCGATTAGTAATGATCTGTAAATAGAATTAATATTTACAGTACATAATAAGAATGACTATGAGCAAGTTCTCTATATTCAGTTCCATGGTTGAGCATAAATGAATGAAGATATTAACTATTCATATTTTCAAAAAAACAAAAACAAATTCCTGTCAAAAACTAATATGATTGATATATACTTATTTTCTTGTCATTTGTTTTTTGATTGTGATTTCATTTTATTTCAACTTAAGTTTCTTTTATAGATACAGTTTTCATCTTTGAAAGTTGTATCAAATTCTACTACAATTGATAATACAATAATTTCTAATTCGAATAGAACACTTCATAAAATCACATTGATAGATGAAATAATTCAACTTAAATGTCGACAATTAAATCTCGTTTAAATATTGTCTCTATAGTTTACATTTATTTTCTATCAATACGTATTTTTATCTATTAATTTTCTCTCAGTTATTTATCTTTCATATTTATTCCGTTATTTGATTTTGCTTTTATTTTCATTGAATTCAGAATGAAATTGATATCATATATTGATATTTATGAAAGTCTATCTACTTTATCCAACTGAACAATTTAAGTTCTACATATGATAGAGATTCTAGAACAACTAATCGAATTTGATTTATACATAATAATAAATCACTAGTTAAATATAGTCGTAGTTCGTTCAATGAAATCTCCATCTTTCTACTTAACAATGAGTAATCTTCTCGATATATCTAATGTATATATTTAGCAACAATTAGGATGGTTTTTCAATGTACAGTTTTTTGTATACAATTAGAACGGTTATAAAAGTAGTGGCTTTCAAACAGGTTTTTTTTTGTTTTAATTGTAATAAACAAAAGAACGAAAAAAGAAAAGAAAACGTTACAATTATAAATGAAGAATGTGATACAAATATTATTATACATTGAAATTACTTATAGTTGAAGTACCATTTCATAAGCATCTGCATATTTATAATATTGAGAAAGAAATTGAACTATTCGAAAACCATTTTTATGATATAATCTATGTGCATGCATATTTGATGTATCTACTCTAAGTTTAATAATTGAAGCATCAGATAGACGAGAATAATCTATCATATAATGTAAAAGTATTCCACCTAAACCATGACCACGTTGATTAGGATGAACACATAAATTCACTATATCTGATACATGATTGTATATGTATTGAAGACCATATCCAAGTACTAAATAATCATTGTCAGTACTTTCAAGTATCCAACACTTCCAATGTGGATGATTCAGACAATCAGAAAACTGTTGAGAAGACCATGATTTATCAAGCCATGTGATTTGCTCGATTTCAACTACTGTTTCAATATCAGTTTCAAGCATTCGTCGAATTTGATATTGATTTTGTTTGTCAGAAGTCATTGTAAATGTTTGATATACATCATTTATATTTATTTCAGGAGGCATGATACACAAAACTATTCGAGTAACAAAGTGTCTTATCTTTTTTAGTATTAAATTGTGTTGGTAAATGAATCAATTCTACTTTCTTGTTTTCCTATTTTAATCGTAGAATAAAAAGAATGTTGCTGCTATCTTTCTTTGTATAATATATATATATATATATTGTGATCAAAATTAACATTCGGTCAAATTAAAAATTTGCCTAGTCGAAAATGAAATTTTCACTTTGTTTAGGCAAAATTGAAATTTCAATTTTGACTAGACGAAATTGCAATTTCTTTTTTGATGAACAGAAAAAGGTAAAGAAAGACAGAAAATTAAAGTAGCAACAATTTTTTTCTTTCACAAAATTTATTAACAAATATCATATGAGAGTGTCGATGTAGGTACAATAAGGATCTTGCGCTCGTTCAAGTCCATGCTCAAAACAAACCAATTACACACCAGACACAGCCGACGCCCATATCTACAGCCATAATACTCCGATCCACACATCGACATTCACACCGAGACCCTGCAGACTAGGAATGTGGCAAATCTTAAGTCTTGAGATTTGCTATTATTCGGTTTGGCTTTGAGATAAGATTTGAATTCTATTTAGATTTGAATTTGGATTTGATTTCAAATTACCTATATCTCAAAGGATTTGCTAAGATAAGGTAACATCAACAATAATCTACTTTACTAGAGAAACAAGAAAAAGATTTTGTAAGTTGGCATGAAATCCTTATTATTTGGATTTCGTCTTAGACAAAAAAAATATAAATAGTTTACGTTTTGATAACGGTCGTCAAATTGCAGAATTGTTTATATGAATTTGGTTCAAACCCAAATCCATGCTCCAAATACAAATATAAATCCAATTCCAAGGTCATTGATCATAAATCTCAAATCTATTCTAGATTTGTAGCACCATTACTCCAAACTCAGACCCATACCCACCCACATTCATATCCACACCCTCTATTGTTAACTATATGTTTTTCACAAGAGTAAAAATTCATTTGTACTTGTCTGTAAGATACAACAAAAAAGTAAGCGAGATACTATCGGATGTGGCAAAATTTTTGCGACATTTCGTTGTCTTGCATGTATTTCTGTTCAGGAGCATGACAAAATGTTGATCTTTTTTTTTTCAAAAGATGCGCCGTCGAATTCTCTATAGACTTCCATTTATTCTAATTTCTAACAGTAGAAGTGAACACTTTTATAGGTCTCAGAGTGTAATTATGTAAATTCAACCTACTTCCTACACATTTTTTAGTAATTTATTCTTTTCGCGAAAGCGAACATTCAGTTCTTAGAACATGATTTACTGCAACATAGCTCTTGAAATCCTCTGTCGATTATTTATATATACGAAGTTTTTAAACGTTCTTTCTTTCGGTTAGACGCATGGTCATATTTTGAAAATAGCGCGATTTTCATGGTTGGTTATGCTTTTTCAAAGAAACCATTCTAGAAGTGTCACTTAGGACTAAACTGTTTCCATTTTTGCAATATTTTGTAGACAATTGATTTTTTTTTCTATGAAAATCCCCAGTAGCAGCACATGGAAAAACAATTCAGTTGGAAGAAGAATTCGAATAGTGTCAACAAGATCGTTTTAGTCGCATCAGATTAGGCAGGCCATAGGTTTTAGACAAATATGGATTGTAATCAAACAATTACAAATAATTCTAAAAGAACATTTGATATATACTCAGCCTACAAACAGAAAGTCTCTTTTGTGTCTATTTATAATTTCGAAAGATCATTGGAACAACAGAAAATAATGTGTGTGAAGTAGACTCAATTTACATAATTACACTATGCGGCCTATAAAAATGTTCACTTCTATTGTTCTAAGTTAAGGTAAATGGAAGTTTGTAAAGAATTCGATGGAGCATCTTTTTGAAAAAAAGATCAATATTTTGTCACGCTCCTGAACAGATGTACATGCAAAACTTTTGCCACACACCGTAGTAATGCTAATATTACACTCAAACGACAAGAATATAAACGTTTCCTGATTTTATGTGATTTGACATGCATTACAAGACATCATATGAAGATTAACACTTTGGAATTCGTGTGAAGCGTATTTTAGTTTAAGTTATCAGTTCACATTATATTTATTTTTAATGTTTAATACAATGAGATTTCAACAGCTATCATTGATTGTTTCTAGTATTTCGAAGAAATTTTCAATTCTTTTCTATTATTTTCGCCAGCTTAATCATTTTTTAATGGATAGAAATCTATTTCATCAATTGTTTTTCAGAATTGAATTTATTTTATTGTATCGCATTTTTCAGTAGTAGAAAATAAGAAAAAAAATAATCTAAGGATAATTGAAAAGATCAGAACTTTTCTCGTTTTTTTCTTTTATCATGTATATAATTTTTGTGAAATAAAATAGTAACAATGAAAGATTCCAAAAGGAATCAACATTGTAATAAATTTCTTTTGAATATTAACATTAGTACTAAAATAGTTACTGCATTCATAAATTCTGACATCAATTCGACGTAGAGTTGATTGCATAGCACGTACTCTCAAATTTTCGTATCTTTTTTCATGACTTATTTTCTTTTTTTTTCTATCGTTCTGTCACATGCATACATATCGCTTCGCACTTCAATATACTGTCATTAACGTAGACAAATACTTGAGAGCAATATTGGCAGAAAACCAAAACTCTGTCAAATCTGAAGATGAATGATATCAATGTCAAAGTTTTGAATTTGCTTTTGCTTTTATGATGACAATGTTGATGTTCATTATTACGTATCCACAGCAAGAAGTTGTTTAGTATCACTCGTTCGAATTTAAATAATGCAATGCTGGAAAAAATAGCACCCTACTCTCTGGCGTGTTCTCATGCTTGTCATTGCGAAAGATTTGTGTTCCCTTGAAACAAGTTTTCGAATATTACGTTCTCCGACTAAACAGCACTGTTTTTGTTTGCATCACCACCGGTCTTCGATATTGTATTGATAAGGTATCAAATATTTGCTTCTTTTTTATATTTATCGCATTATTTAAAAAAGGAAGAAATATAATCGAACCTTTAATTCATTCATACGTACTCGATCGATAGTAGAAGAGAAAAAGAAAAATAAATTAAAAGTTTTATTTTTGTTAGTTTTTTTCATTTTGATCATTATTTATAATGACCTCCATCACATCTTCAGTTTCATAACTGGCATTTCGCAACAAACACTTATTATTAGGAATCGAAAAAATCAACTGTTGACCAATATCATGAAATCTTACATGCAGACATCGATACTATTCGATATTATTTTTGCTCTCACCAGTATTGCATGGTATTTATTTTGAGTGTAAAACTTACATGCTCTATATTTCGTTGTGCTTTGTGTGAAATCTAATCACTGTGCGATGAAGATATTGAGATGCGATGAATTTTTAGTATTCAGCGTCTCTAACGGAGTCTACACTATTTGTCAATGCTCTTTATATTGACTTGTGTATTTGGCAACGAAAAAAAGATTTTTTCGTTTTCGATCTTCTCTTTACTATCTCATTTTGTCTATGAACACGGAAACGAGAAGTTAGACTAAAGGAAGATGGCTATTAACACAAGAGAAAAACTCACTGATAGTGAAGGCTTCCAAAAATATGCCTGAAGACAAGAAATGGATTGTACATGTAAAAAATCTGCACATTGTTTGATTCACTTTTGGAAGATGATTTTAAAACTCTATACATAATTTCTTATGATCATTTCGAATATCTGATGACGTATGAGCATACTTTTCATGGAATTGCACTTAATCTTAACAAACCACACGATAACGAAGCCATAAGAGAAAGTTCAACTATAGCTTCAACTAAAAGAATATGGATAAGAGTCATATCTTCAACAGGGCACAGCCATAACTACACACGGTATTTTTTTTATCAGCTTTCTTTGGAAACAACATGTAAAAAGACAAAAAAAAGTCAGACTGAATAGTAAAGAAAACTTTTTATCTAACGGCCGGTAACTGTCACATGCTGAATTAAGATATTGACAAAGATTTCTGTGAATTTCAGAATAATTTAAACATTTATTCGAATGTGGGTTTGGTACATGCCTACCTGAAGATCAGTCGAGAGATTGGGATTAAGTCATGTCTTAGGGAATTCTAAGAACGATAATTCCTATCATCTACTATTTCTGTATAGACATTCTTTTTAAAATCTTGAGATGTGCTTGTATTTATGCCAAGTGTTATGGGAAGACACACAGATATTGGGGAAAGATTTATTCTAGAAGGTATTATATCAGTGTATATTGAAGAATAACCCTTATATAGTCTATATGTTGATTGGAAGTGTCAATCAAGTAGTACAATAACGAAGATTGCACGTAGGTGGAGCAGAAAGGTAATAGACAAAGTAATTGGAACAATTGGTTACTGAGATTGTATTGTACCAACTGCAGCTGCCATAGTTGTCATAGCATACTAAGCTTCTCTTTGTTTCGCCCACTCTACGTGGAAGCGTGTCATTGAGATAACCTGGCGAAGACGTGCCACAGCGATTTATTGTCGAGACCGACGTGGCTAGTTGAGTACCAGCTTCTCCATTGAACCGAACCCATTTTGAAGTCGAGAATTCAGTTTGATCACACATGCTAGTTGATTGAGTATATGCTACGTTGCGTGTCGCATCAGAGTTGACAGTGTGGTTATAGCACTGAGCTGGTAGTATAGTTGGAATGGCTAGAAGAAAAAGTTATGAAAACTAATCCTTTTTTATTATTTAATGTACTGAAGAGTTATTGGTTGTGGAGACTCGATTTTTTAAGTTTATTGATATAATAGATGACTTATGAACGTTTTGTACATCGTTTTTATGAATACATGTCGTACTTACTTGCATTACAATTTATAACACTCAAGCTGATAGGCATACAGACAGGTTGAGAACAACATACACTGGATAAACAAATACTAGCATTTGAAGAGCAGACATTGTCAATACACGGTTCAAAAAGTGAACACGAAGCTGATGGAGCACAGAACGTTTGATTGGTCACTGGAACTGTATAGGCATAACACATCTGTGTACTTGCCGATGAACAAGAGCTGTTTGTAATATTTCTTGATGGGCAGAGTGAAACTGAACATCCAGATGTTGATCGAATTGTTTGACCTGTGAAAACAAATGTAAGATGAGATCATAACTATATTTCTTCAAATGCAACACTTACTGACAACAGATTGGAGGGAAAGAAGAAGAAGAACAGTGATCATAAGAAATAGTAGATGCGTTGCCATTACTTACTTGATTTTTTATTCGAGGTTTAATATCGTAATTGAAGATTGTGTTCGGCCTTATATACTACGATCTAATCGTTCTTCACTTTCTTTTCTTTAAATCAATATCAAATATAAAGCACTTATTGAGTATGGATTAATTACTATGAAATTTTCGAAGTGAAACCTTCAATTAAACTGAATAAACACCGTCGGCATATATACTTGTTGACATAAAAGAAGAGGAAAAACAATTTGAGTTTATTGAATTTATAAGCAAATTATGTTAGAAAAGACCTATTTAGATTTTTGCGTGGGTATGCGTGTGGATGTGGATGTATGTGGAAGAGAAGACTTATACTCCCACCCATATCTACATTCACATCCATACTCACATCCCACACCCTTCTCCGTGAGCATAGTGCTTCAACCAGAATTTCCATTCGACATGAAAGAGAACTTCTGGCTTATTTTTTCTATTGTTATTTGACTTTGTTAATAATTGTATGTCATTGATAAAATAAGTCAAATGTCAACGAAGAAAGAAAAACGTCATGCTTGTTTTGATACATTCTTTTATCAATTGTGAATATAATACTTTTCTTATTACACTGACGTGTATGTAACTACATGATGCTAACGACAATTGCATTCCTCATCGTTTGTTTGTTACCAGCATCACCAGCACAAATACTTTACAAATGTAATTTTGAAGAACCATGTGGAGCTTTTGTATTTGATTCGAATTGGATCGTAAAAAACGTTTCATCCCATATTGATCATACATATGGAAATCTTTGTGGTCATTATATAACTTATATCAATAATTCGGTGTCACAGACTTTAGCTACTTTCGTTACACAACAATTCATAGAGGCATCCATGAACCAAACAGTAGGTGTGACGCTTTGGATGTATGCTACCAAGGAAGCTGGAGTATATCTCGATACGTATTTTGCTTAAGGTGATGATCTACAATCTCGAATTTCAGCAGGTTCAATAGGAACACGTTTTTTTGGTACTGAATGGCTGCGTATGGATTTCCAACCACAATATGCTCCCAGTCATTTCCATCTTTACATTTTGTTTACCAGTATTACACGTTCAGTAAATATTGATGATATATCGGTTTCATTGGGTTCTAGTTTGATACCCACACCACCACCACCACCAACAGTTTTCAATTGTGATTTTGATAAAACTGTATGCTCACAGCTGTTTTCATTTTCTAATTATGCCTACAGTTGGTCAACAATCCAAGCAAAAAACGCACAAAATTATACGGCAGAAGCTCCAGGAGTTGACTATTTAATTGGAGATTAAGCAGATAGTTCAAAAAATCATACCCATTGAAGAATCGTAATGTTTTGCTTTATTATTTACCATTGTTCTAGGTCATTATATCTGGCTTAACAATTTAAACTCATTGCAATCTGGTGAAATCGAATATTTAAGCACGCGTGTCTTTAGCTTTACAATGCATGATTCAGCTTTCTCTCTCAGCTCTCAATATTATAGATTTGGAGTTGCTGTAAAAATAAGTTGACTGTCAGTATTAGCCTCAGCTAAAGGCACCGAAAAATCTGTTGTACAAATTTGGCCTATTAATTCAGTTAATTATACGTATATAAATATACGATGGTAAGTCATGATATTCATCTCAGAGTAGTTCGAAGTTGCTCTTAAATAGGTCGTGGGCATTCGCTCCATTATCTGTAGGCAGTTATTCTCTCCTGTTCCGTATGGAATCAGACGATGAAGTTGGTAGTTCATTTGCACTTGATTCAATCTCTGTCCGCTCTTGTGGATATCCACAACAATACTCTTCTGGTGCCTTACGTCTTGAATTTGCTTGTGATTTTGATTCATCAACGGGTCATACATGTGATATCCGAGATGATTTTACGAACTTTTCACTCCAATCTGCCATTAACTATACTATAAGATCACCAAATAATATCAACGATCGATATCTGGGTCCAAGATGGACGACTGGCTGGAGTGGTGATTCATTTCTTTATTGGTCACGTTCTGATAGCACATCACCAACATTAATCGATGGACAATTTAGAACACCTTTACTTGAAACCAATAGAGATATGTGAATCAGATTCGCCTATTTCGTTAATTCTACGTGTGTTCAATGGAATGAAAATAATACAAAGATACATGTTTCAATCCGTGGTTGTGCTGTCGAAACTCTTTGATCCATTGAATTAGACAATAGTTTTGAATGACAATTGATTACGAAGGGTCTATACCATACAGCTTGTACTCAGGTAATTTATTTCCGAATTAGTCAACAACGATCTACACGAGTAGCTGTTGCTTTCGAAGATATCACTGTGGCCCAATGTGATACATTGCATGTGTTGACTACTACTGAATCATTGACTACTACAGCTTTTAACAAAAGCTCATTGATTTATATTAATTCTATTCTGTTCCTTATGACTATAATATGTGTCATGAATATGCATTTTTAATATAATAACTAAAGTGATTTGTATAGGAAATAAAGAGTTTTTTTCTGTTCAGAATGGGTCCTATATAAATCTATAACAATTGTGCTGAAAGGTTTTTCACAAAAACAACCTATTCATTTGGCCTATCTTGATGTAAGCGAAAAACCATAGAAAACCGATAAATTTCAGTTTCATTCACACAGAAGTACATGACTCGTCATTTTCGCAATCGTTTTCTCGATGGACATGAATCGAACTTAGGGAAACGTTAGAAAATATCAACCAGTATACCTCTAGGAAATTTGGGATCATTCTCATTACTAATGTCCGTTTCAAAATATAATGCGTCCCACTGTTTTTTGAATAACTCAAGAACGCAATCAGCTAGAG
Source organism: Rotaria sp. Silwood1 (assembly GCA_905250075.1). Lineage (NCBI taxonomy): Eukaryota > Metazoa > Rotifera > Eurotatoria > Philodinida > Philodinidae > Rotaria > Rotaria sp. Silwood1. Next base: position 130,948 of record CAJNOP010000113.1, read on the forward strand.
ACCTGCGGTTTTCACCAATCGAAAGGGGGGGCGGGGGGGGGGGGGGGCGTCTTTTCTCCAATATCGTATCAGACGGAATCATTTTAAAACCAGTCATTTCTGCATAACATCGAAAAAATGGTCTGTCATTCAGATGAAATTTTGACAAGAAGTAAAAAAAGTTGCTTCAAAATTAAAAGAAATTCATAGTTTTCTTGCGAGTAAATAGACGATTTTATTTGCTAAACGTTAGGATGCGGTAAGATAATCATTCGAATTATATCCTGAAGTATAGATCCGAAGTCCCTCTATCTAGATCACATGTCAAAAGGAAAATTTCTTCAGAATGCCGGGTAGTTTTCATGCATTTTTTTGCAATGTTTTGCAAAAATGACTGATTCTAAAATGATTTTGTCCAATACAATATTGGAGAAAAAGACGTCCCCCTGTCTCTTCTTTCGATTGGTGAAAACCGCAGATCTCTAGCTAATTGCGTTCTTGAGTTATTCAAAAAACAGTGGGATGCATTATATTTTGAAACGGACATTAGCACAGAAAAACTCCTATGAGCTGGAAGTGACTGATGTATATGATCATTCGACGACACTATCTTTTCTTTGCTATAATGAATTTTGCAATAGCATACGAAAAGGAATCATCAGCATTTTTATGAAGAGAGAACCGAGAAATCAGTCGTAAACGATTATATTCATTGATATGAACAATGCCAATATAATACAGAGCGGTGTGGGTGTTGTAATGAAGGGAAAAATCAACCACATTCACATCCACACCGACACTGACACCCATATGATTATAGTCTAGAAATCAAGAATGCGATCATTAATCATTTGTGGTTTTCAATCAAGGTCATTGATTTTGATTTTATTGCTTGAGCTCCTGCTTGTCAGCCATTGATATTGGGTTTCTCGAGAACGAATAATTCTTGAGGATTAATGATGTTTCTTACTGGTATCCCAATGTACCGTTTCGACAGAATATTAAATCCGATTTCACTGAAGAAACTCTACCATTCGTCCATTGTACGATTACTCGCAGATATTGGCATGGCTCTTCGTTGAATGAAAATATTTGCAACCCAATCATAAATGGCCAGCACATCTTGTCTTTCTTGTTGAGAGAAATCCATGAATTCATCATGTTTATCCTGTTCAATTTCTAGTGATAAAATTGTGGAGACTCCCTCTTCGAGGACTACGACTCCCGTTTTAGAATTCATAGTGCCGAACAAGTTTTTGACATACTTGTACTGAGTAGACCGTTCCATATGATGCAACACCCATGTTAGAATAAGCGCATCGGGATTATATTTTTTTAACGAAGGAAGAAAACGTATCGTCTCTGACAACATGAAAGTCAACCTTGTCGCCATACTCTTGTATGACGTCTTTCTATTCGAGATAGCTGTTTCAGTCGCAACCCATAGAATCCTAAGTTTTCCAGAAAACCATGACTCGGATTTTCAGATTTTTGAGATTTCGGTGATCTCTAAAATACAACAAAAGTAAAAAACAAAATAAACCTTTTCCTCATCCGAAGCAGTAATGAGTTCTCTTTCAAATAAAACCAACCCGAACCCTGCAGCTTGAACTTAAAGTATATTAGAAAAAAATTTGTACACATGCAAGCCTTATTTTACAGCTTGGCCTCTCGAAATCTCCTGAATGGTGAGGCACAAAGAAGGAAATCTTTTTACTGGTGTATTTCCATGAAACCAACATCTATGCACAGTTTCATCAATATCTCATGTACCCTGTCAAAGTTAGATTTTTGAGAAGGAAGCTCCCTTAACTCGTTAGATTGTACTCAATGATATGTAAAAACGATTGTTTAGATTTCCCATTCTTGTGATATTACACTTAATTTTGATTCAGATTCACTATTTTCTTTTGTATTCGTAGATTTTGATTTGATCCTATCTACGTAAGTTTTTCGATCAACGGGGAGAACGAGCAAAAGTCATCAAGCATCATAGTTGACATTGTCCTTATGTTTTTCACATATTCCTATCAAATGTCAATTTTTTAAAACTCATTCATAAAAAAAAACATGTAAATCATTTCAAGATATAGCAAAAAGCCAACGATAACCATAAGGAAAAGAAAAAGTCAAGATGTTTGCTGTGGCTTGCGTGCCTTGAGTGATTCACAAGGCCACACTCCATACATCATTTTCATGCCTACCCATCTTCGTTCTACTGATTGCCAACCAAGCTCTCGTAAAGTAGTCTCATAAAGAGCAACACTGCCTTTGAGATCGACGATCACTAGCCAGCCATCCGGTTTGGTAACTCGAGCACATTCCCTTATCGCCCGTCTCCTATCTTCTGTACTAGAAACGTTATGAATGGCGAGGGATACAGTAGTCAAGATGAATGAGTCGTCTACAAAGGGAAGATCGAGAAAGGTACCAGTGTGTAGAACACTGTAGTCTAAAAGGTCGACAGAAGCAAGATTGCGAATGGTCGACAACGGCGAGTTCGAAGTCTGGTCCAAGCTGTTGAAGATATCGATACCATAGACCGGTGAGATAGAACTAGTTAAGCAACAGAGAGTGTCTAAAGATGGTAAAGGAAAGACACAACTTACGTCGGAATAGCGCTAGTAGTCAAGTTTTTCTTCAGACGAGCGATCATGAGAAGAACCATACCTCTTCCACATCCGCAGTCCAGACAAGGCTCGCTCCAATTCACATTCTTGGCTATGTCCTTCAAGAGTGTCTCCCACACTTGAAATTTGCCATAGAAGGTGGCGTATAAGTAGAGAGGCGCAGTGAAAAACGAAGCGAGCAGACCGAGAGGAGCATCTATTCCATAGCTTGGAGACGAAGGAATAGGAGGTGAATTCGTTTGCTGTCGAAAAGTCTTAATATGATCTTCAGGAGCAGGCGAAACTCGATAAAGAGACATAATGGAGGACAAACTACACGCGATATATAAAGTTGATAGTAGTGAATTATTTTTATGTCGTTTGCTGTCCAAACAACAAAGCAAAGAAAAAATAATCTTTTTTTATGTTACGTGCCCAAAGGAGATAACAAAACAAAGTCTCATACGAAAGAATACAGTCCTCTCTCTATCTGTAGGGATCATTTTCTCGAGTGTTTGCAAGGGAGAAACGACATGTCAATCACAAACATAAGCACTTTCAGCCTATCATTAATCTATCCCTGAAAACTAGGGTGTGGGTGTGGGTGTGGGTGTGAATGTGGATGCGAGTGTGGAAGAGCCGGACACCCCACATCGCAGCCTCATACACACACTCACACTCACATCCATCCACGCCTCACATCCACACCCCACACCCCACATCCACACCCACATCCACACCCTCACCCACACCCACACCCACACCCACACCCACACCCACACCCACACCCCACCCCCACCCCCCCCCCACCCACACCCACCCACACACACCATCTCCACACTCACCCACACCCTCAAGATATTGAGAGTGTAAGTGTGGGTGTCAGTGTTGTAAGAGCTTACACTCAAAGCTACACTCAATCTCACATCAGCCCACAACCCGCCCACACCTATACTCCTTATTGCATCCTGGCTTTTGTTTTCATACAAATATCGTTGCGATCGATTCCAATTACAAGGCAACATTATATTCTAATTTAGGTTGAACATAGAAAAACCTTTATTTTACAAATCTATAATATAATATACAGATACTAGCGAGAACCCGTGCATACTTCACGGCTGTTTTCTCCTTTAATGTATGACCTCAGACATTTAACTTTTCATCCGGTAAAATACATACAGACACTCGATATTATGTATATAGATAGGTTGCCCTACGACCTGATATTTTCATATCGCACATATTTTTATAGTCCATGCAGCCTTCGGCCGTATAGCCTTATATTCCTTGTAGCCTTATTTCCCGATTGCCTTACTCCCTTCAGGGCCTATGCGTATCACAATATAATAGCCCCTGGAGACCTATGGATACCCCCATAGGATAGCCCTTGAGGACCTATGGGTACTCCCATAGGATAGCCCTTGGGGATCTATGGTTACCCCCATAGGATAGCCCTTGGAGACCTATGGGTACCCACATATTATAGCCCTTGAGGACTTATTGGTACCCCCATAGGATAGCCCTTGGGGATCTATGGGTACCCCCATAGGATAGCCCTTGACGACCTATGGGTACCCCCATAGAATAGCCCTTGAGGATCTATGGGTACTCCCATAGGATAGCCCTTGGGAACCTATAAGTACCCCATATAATAGTCTCTGGAGATCTTCCCCTTATAGCCTTATGTGACCTTTAACCTTTGACCCGGCACGGAGAAACAGACAGACACTGAACATTATATATATTGATAATTAAAAAGATACTGGTTACACAGAGCACATATAAATCTACTGTAAAAATGGAGCAGTACTTCATTAGTGGCATCTTCACAAAGAAAGTGTGCATGTGCAAACAATTCACCGAAAGACTTGAGAGTGTTAACTTGATTTCTTCTTTAGATATTTCTTTACAATTCTGCTTCTGCGTCATAAAGTTGACAAGAAAAGAAGGAAAAAGAAAACATGCAAATAATTCTTTATCTAACTCTTGTAATATTATGGTGCATCGTCATTGTTAACAACATTTTTTCATTTATTTATCAAAAACTGACATATTTTTATTTCGAAATAACTGTTGTATATCTTCAAATAATCATTTATCATGTCTAATGATTGCTTTTTTGATCGATTGCCTGTCGAATTATTACATACCGTATTTATCTATTTTTCGGCACATGAAATCCTTTTTACTCTTTCTGATGTTAGTGATTATATTAAAGCCGTTTTACAATCTTATTCTGCCTATCGAGTAAACTTGAAATCAATTCGAAAGTTCGGTTTTAATCTTATCTGTTAGAATATTCAACCAGAACAAATTATTTCTCTTACCATCTCCGATGATGATGATACACCTGGTCAATCTCAGCTTTTCTTTTCTCAGTTTCCAATACAACAATTCACACATCTACTTTTTCTTACATTGATCAAGATTGAATTACACTTATTAAGTGCTATTTTTATTAACTTGTATAGACTGAAACAATTACGTTCTCTTCCATTCGATGTTCAAATAATTAGGTATCTTTATGGATATAGTGTTGGTGGACCTGATACCTTATTAATTAATACTTACCGTCAACTAATACCTCAGTTAAGTTATCTACATTTAAACAATAATATTGTCATGATGTCTATACCACTTCCATATATTCATCACTTAAAGCTTGAAAGATGTTCAGTTAGAGAAATTGAATCAATTTTACAGCAAACATCTCAACTTTAATCATTACGTGTTGGTCTAGATATGAACGGGTTCAAATTTGGACTTAACATATCAAGTAATCAGCTGATTCGACTCCATCTAGAAATTCAGAGTAAGTATTAAAACAAAACCCTATGCAGTTATCTGAAGAAGTTCTAATTTTCAAAGAATGATTTGAGACCTTTTTGAAAATTTCTTAAATCTATCATGAGAGTTAGTTGAAAAGTTTTGAGCCCTGTCGAGAAAAAATAGCTCGCTCTTCCTTATTTCCTCGACTGAAGGGAGTGTCATATGAAATAAAATGAGTTCGTCGGCTTGCTTGTCTGTTAGCAAACATGTGTCGAGTCATGTGCATACATCAAAGGGAGATAGTGACTTCCTTTAAAATTTGACCCAAGGTAATCAGGCTCGGGGAACCCGAATCTGAGGTCATTTTTTTTCAATTTGCTAGTTGGTTTTTGAGTAAGAAAGAGTTTTTTAGAGTGCAAAATCAGATGTGTTGGTGTAGTCACACGTGCAATTTTGTTCACTTGACACAGGAAGGATTATATGAAACAAAATTTGGCTGTGGGTGTGGGCGTTAATCTTCTGTTCACCAGTACCCACGAACGTCGCACACCCACACCCACTCCACCCCACACCCACACTCCCACACCCACACTCCCACACCCACCCCACCCCACCGAGCGGTCATCCTATTCCGTAATGTTGAACATTACGGAATCAGTTCCGCACTCGAAACCAGTTCCATCCAATTCCGGGAACTCGATCGTCATTCCCAACAACAGACCTACCAGTCACTGACCGAGTTCCGTCAATTCCCGGAATTTCCTGAACTTAGTCCAGACAGAATTACTCGAAATTCCCAGTAATTCCGGAATTCCCGGAATTGAGTGGAGATGGAATCCCCACCAATTCCCGAGTAAGACGGAATTCCTAGGAATTCCGTCCGTTTCCGGAATTCCGGGAACTGAGTAGAGTTGCAATCCGCACCGACTCTGGGATTGGAATCAATTCTCGGAATTCCGGAATTACTGGGAATTCGGGGTAATTCCGTCTGAACTTAGTTCTGGGAATTCCGGGAATTTGATGAAACTCGGTCAGTGACGAGCCGATCTGTTATATTGAATGATGATCGAGTTCCCGGAATTGGATGGAATTGGTTCCGTGGGCGGAACTGATTCCGCAATGTTCAACATCGCAGAATAGGATGTATTCTCACCCCACCCACACCCACACCGCCCACATCTGACACCCACACCCCACACCCCACATCCATACCCACACCCACACACTCACACTCTGACACCACACCCACACCAGTACCCCACATCCTGGTGACGTAAGAATTGAGTAAGATGGTGAATAACAGTAAAGATAACAGGCTGGGAGCGGCCCCATCGTCACTTCTATTTAATGTTGGTAGCAACACGCATCGAACCCCTTGAAATGATAATGAAAGAGTACGTATCTACTTCCTTGTTCTTATCGCTGAATGACTTTTCGATAGATGTATATATATATAGTGATCTTCTACCAGTTTGAATGCTATTTATCAACTGATTGTCGTGCTATTACTACCAGACAATTCTTCTTAGACGGTACCTGTTTTTTTCATGTTTGCTAACGCAATTATCAATACTATAACTTTTATAGCTACTTCATTGTCGGGAAAAAAATATGTGAAAAATTAGAATTCATCACTGTCTTTAATAAATCGAATCTAGTTCTAATGCATACTGTAATATCTACTTTTAGATACGAAAAACGTTCTCGATTTATTTGTTGGAGCACAACTCGCAATCTATCGCATAGCAACTTTGTAGTTATCGTATTGATAACACCTATTTAGCTGATTATTTTAATAGATCTCAGCGCAAGAAACAAAAACAAGAAGCACTGTGCTTAATCTCACATCTTTTTCATCGTAAAATCAAAGTCATCACGAGTATTCAATTTCATAATAGGATGATCGATAACGACAATAATGATACTAATATACTTGTCCAAAAACCAAGATTGATTGCTGAAAAGGTAATGTTCATTGGCATTTGTTCTATGCAGTTGTTAATACTGATTTTGTGGAACTCACATATATTTTCGAAGAAAATAATGAGTGTAAATTTTCAGTTGAAGTTTTTGCGGCTTCCCTCCCCATTACAGACCTGAGCAGCAAAGGCCTCCATAACAAGCATTATCAACGAGTTATAATATCTCATTAACAGAAAGGTTGCGAGCGGTGCGATGTGATTTCTCATTGAGAGAAAGGATTTTATTATAGCTACCAATTAATTAGATGATCATGTTATTGATCTAGCAGAGTGAAAACGGAACGAACTTAGGAAAATCTGAATCGATTGAATTCTGATTCTAGTCAAAGCTCATTAGTATATGATGACATGCCTCGAAAAAAAGAATCATGCACATGGCAGCTTACTGAGAGATTAAATCCATTTATATAGCAAGATAATGTGATAGTTATGTCGATGAAACGAATAAAATTACAAGTATTGGTTTCTGTAGCATGTATTGAAGATATGTTATCGTCTGGAGAAAATAAGCTACAGATTGAAATGTGTATTTGATAATATAAATGAGTTTTTAGAGTATAACAATACTAAATAGATCAAAGATATTGATAGACAAACAATTATGAATCGGAATATTTTCGAAATACAAAAATTACAAAGCGCACATATCGACTACAAAATTGTGATAATCTTAATCCATTCGTTTATTTGATATTTTTTGAAAGTCAATTATTTTGAAGACTTTGGCAACATTTTATAAATTTCTAACAAACCGGGTTCGTGAGTTTCACATTTAGACCCCATAAGGGGTCGCACTGACAAGTTTTTAGTTCTAGCTCTTCTAAGAAATTTCACAATAGAATTACAAGCCTTAATTATCATACGCTTAATAGAAACTGTTTCCACTATCAGCGTGTTATCTGTACAGGTTTGGCATCAATTTAAGAACAAATATGTCACACGTTCACGATCCAGGACAAATATTTTGACCCGTATAGTCAATGTAACAAGTATTAGTTTAGCAATACTCACACCTCTATTATGTGCATTGGTCATTTCACCATTGAATTTAGGATATAGTCAATTTGATATGTTTGTTGGCTATTTAATTTACATGTTGACTAATTTTTTGAAGATAACATTTTTTAGTTATGTTTTTATTCGTTTTATTAATTATATATGGCACCAATGCTTTTTTATGCGTCAACAATTATCCTATGGTGTAATTTCATTTATTATTGGAATTTTTGTTACACTACAATTATTTATGTTAAAAATTGGAATGACAGGAAGGTTTGCATCATCTGACTTCGTATTAGGCATTGCACTTTCATTGAGTCAGACGCTCTTCAGCGGTGGTATTATTGCAGCGATTTTTTCACGTCGAAAACTATTCAAAGTTATTTATAGTGTACTAGCGGGTATAGGTTGTGTAGGAATAATTCTTATACTATGGTACTTTTTGATGGACGGTTTTAAAATGAACATTCGTGTAATGATACCATTAGAAAGATTACCACGAAATATAACCGAAGACCCATCATTGAATGGTAATTATTCATATTCATTTCTTACATATGGAAGTGGTATTGATTCTCGGAGTGATTATGGGTCTAAAGCATCAATAATAACATCAACAATTGATTTATCTTCATTCATTACATTATCATCGTTCAATAGAGAACTATTTCGATACAATGAATCTACTCTTCCTCTGAACGGTAGAATATGGTACCCTACAAATACAAGCAATAACACTAGTCGATATCCTATTGTTATGATGATCCATGGAAATCATGTGTCAACAGAATCCAGTGAAATAGGATATGATTATTTGTGTACAATGTTGGCTAGTCAAGGTTTTGTTTGTGTATCGATTGATGAGAATTTTTTATATGGTTCGCCTGATTATTCATTAATTGGGTATGGTAAAATATCAAAAATTAGACAATTGGATATTAGTTTTAGTAGTGATCCAGACATGATTACGAGAGCGATTATCATATTAGAAACATTGAAACAAATGCGATTATGGAATACACAAACGACCAATCAATTTTATAATCAATTGGATCTATCAAATATCGGTTTAGCGGGTCATTCACGTGGTGGTGAAACGATTGTGATTGCATACGTATTGAATAAGTTAAGATTCGTGCCTCAATATCCGACTGGTGTATCTCTGACTAATTACAATTTCGGAATAAAAGCTTTATTTTCAATTGCCGGTACAGATGATGGTTACATGTTATTAGGACGTAGTCTTGAATCATACGATGTTTCGATGTTTGGTATACATGGTGTCTATGATGCAGATCTATCGTCATTTCTTTTTCAATCAAAATTAACAAATTTAAAATTTACACCAAATAGCACGAATTATAATTTCAAAGCTTCTCTGTATGTTCATCAAGCAAATCATGGACAATTCAATACAAACTGGGGAAGATATGATCTTGCTCCTGCCACTGATAAATTTATAAATGTTCGTCCAGTAATGTCAATTGAACAACAACAACATATATGTAAAATATACATGTCAACTTTCATGAATGTTATTCTCAAAGGTCAAATACAACATCGTATTCTATTTGAAGATTATCGTTCGGCATTGCCGTATTTACCGTATACGAATTATATATCTACATTTCAAGATTCGAACGAAACAATCATTGCCGATTTTGAGAATTATGATATAACAGTAGGAACAATTGTTGGTTCTAAGATTAAAGTGACTAATTTGTCATTATGGAGTTCTGTCTATGTGAACGTGTATCGATCAACAATGTTGATCTTGGAACCAATGGAAAGTTTAGTCGGAAGATATACAATTCAACTGCAAAATACTTTGACTGGATCAATTCTAAGATTTAGTGTTGGCCGTCCAGAAGGTGGTCTCGTTGATAATTTGGAAGTACAGCTCTTTTATGATAATGAATCGAGCGGTTCTTTTATGGTACATGTTCTTCCCGCTCTTAGCAAACAATTATTTAAGAGTGGCTCATTAGAATATGTAGTTGCTGTGCAAACGATAGCCTTGCCATTGCTATGTCCGATAATTGGCCTAGAATTTGTAGTGAATGGTACTAGCGCACAATTTTTAATTGATAATATTGTTATAGCAAACTGAACTGATTTTATTTTTTCGCAAAGTACAATGCGATAGATCTATGGTTTGAAAATGTTGACTGTTATCTTGTACTGCGTAATATGTTTAGCTTGTTTTTCGAAAATTTTTGTTCCCAAAATAGAAGAAATTATATTGTGCTGACAGCATCATAAAAAAGAATCACTTCGACATACATTTGTAACGATCCATGTCTGCTAGTCAGTCCTATAATACCAGATTCCTTAGTGACTATGCTTGCGAAATTTTCGAAGAGTCGCAACTAATCTTTTTCTGGAGGCCAATGATTCTCTATGACTGGTGACCGGACGAATAGTCGCAACATAGATTTAGATTTAAAGAAGTGCTAGTCAGGATGATGGTGGATGCGATGGATGGGTGTAGATGTCGATTGAAAGAAGATCAACATGGAAACCCACAAGCCAACACCCACACCTTGTTAGTTAACTTTCTATCTTGTATTGCTGCGAAGATTGTCAATTATTCAATGAAGCATCTTATTTGTATTCTAGCGGACATTAAACTTTTATGCGAAATCTTACAACACGAAGTCGTATGTACGGAAAAATGAAGAATTCGCCTTCATCAGTTATATGGACGAGCACAATGGCTTTAGTTTAGTATCCAGCAAAAGATTAGCTGACGTTGACAAGTTTGATAAAGCACTAATACGTAAAAAGAATAAGAACTATCGAGTCATTATCGAAAAAATAGATAATTAAAAATCAACTGTATGCTCCGTTCATGATTTTATTTGTTTTGCAGGTACTTTGGATGAAAAGGAACGTTTCGAGCGTGAGTGTGGACTGTGTGAGTGATTGAACAGAAGATCCACACCCAAACCACGCACCCTAGTTGCATATTCTTTCATTAAAGTATATTTTGCTTATCGATGAAAACATAAACTATTACTCATATTTGCACTGATCTACATGAAACAACACATTTCAGATAAACTAAAAAAAAAAAGAAAAAGTAACAAATTCTCATCGTTTTACTCTCATTTTTATACATCTTTTTTTATCTATGCATACAAGAACAACTTTATCTTCAGGATGGCGTCATCAACAAGATATTTGTTTGATATTACTAATACAATTTATAAAACTAAACAGAAAAAACCTTCTCATACAGTGAGGGCCCAAAAAAGCATGCACTTTTTTATTTTTACACATA
>CAJNOP010000113.1:142671-175816 GCA_905250075.1 Rotaria sp. Silwood1
TAGGCCAAAAACAAGCACTTAGAGAACAATGTTCGAATACAACTGTAACATACATTTTAATGCGAAAGACAAGAAAAATAAACAATACTCGAAAATCTACATAATATCTGTTGGTTATCTCAAATATAATTTATGTTATCGATTTAATATATAAAACCAACCATTCTTTATATTTCAATTCGAAGAAACTTTGTAAAAAAACGACTATTCCTTTGGTCATATATGGTTTTGTCGAAGAAAATTTTATCGAACAAATTGACATTCACAAAAACAAAAGGTATTCAAACTTGTCAAAATAACTTTGTTATTTCCGGGTTAATATCAATCATGTTGAGACTAAGAAAAAATATAAACAAGATATTTTGACGTCAGATCGTCAAATTCGATTAAATCATCTAATGAATCATATAGAAAAATTTAATCATATAAAAACATGTTTTAATTATCTTTCAACAATATCATCGAAGAAAATCTTTTTTATTCTTGCTAGTTCATCATTTGAAAATCTTATTCCAATTATAGATGAAAACGAACAAATTTAATTCATTTATATTTATTATTTCTACAAAGATAAGCATGTCGAATGGATTAAGAATGATCTTATCAATAAATGTAAATTAAAGTATCATGATAATCAAATGAAATTGAAGAAAATTGATGAGTTTGAAAAATATTATCCATCAACAAAGGCTATTGAATGGTACACACGTGACTCATTTCTTTATCGATTATTAAATCAAAATTTTTGTTTACAAGATATTGATATAGTTTTTAAATTTCGTTGTATTATTAAAGAGATTTATAATCAATTAAATAAACTACATGAAAATTTTATATGTTTATCTAAGTCAAACAATGTTTAGAGATGAATTCGATAATTTACAGCAAAATATTGGTGACTTTATTTCAATAAATTCATTTTTTTCTGCAACAACAATAAGTGCACTTGCACTTTCATTTGCTGACGATGGTTCAGGACATCCACTTGTTGAATCAGTTTTATTTGAAATTGAAATTGATACTACAAATATGGCTAAACCTTTTGCTAATATTTAAACAATAAGTTATTTGAAAACTGAAAATGAAGTTCTATTCTCTGTAGGCAATATTTTTCAAATTGAAAGTATTGAACCGTTAGATGAAACAATATGGATTGTTAAATTGATTTTAACGAGTAAAAATGAACAATTAAGTCAACTAAGCACTGTTACATTAAGTGATAGTCCGTTTTTTTGTATTTCTTAGACACCTTGATGCTAAAAGTAATCGTTAGTACCAATTTATTGATATTCATCGTAGACTTTTCATGCGTTTACTGCCTTTGCTGTTAACTTCATCGATCAGCAATTTAGCATTTTTTTCATGGTTCAGTGATCTTCTTCAATAGGAAAATGATTAACCTTTTCTAAAAATATATGTATCAAATTCTAATTTATTTAGTATAATGCTTAAGCAAAAAAATTTAATTATTTTATTTCGGCTAGGGCTGCGAGGTATTTTTAATGAGAATTTTCTCCGTTAGTCAAACACAAGTTAGATTTTTATATACATAAGTATTTCAGACCTATTAGGAAAGCTCTCGAAGTGATTAAAAGTGTTTGGTCCTATATTTAGTCCATAAGTAGGAGAGTGATAGACTAGAAAAACTCGAAGAGGATATAGGTCCTTGTTGCCATTTGGGTCAGATATAGAAGTTTTACTGAAATTTCCTAATAGAATCATGTTATTTTCCAGTAAAATCGTGTTTTCGAATTTTGACCTGAAACTTTGTCCACATGAAGGCTTCAGCTAGGCTAGTTCGGAAAAAAATTTTCGCATTTTTTTGAACCTAATATAGTCGAGCTATTAATTCCTCAGAATATAGACACTTTTTCATATATATTGTATAAAACACAATCTAGCCTAGCTGAAGCCTTCATATTTTTAATCCATTCGGGAGCTTTCCTTGTTAGATCTGACACTCCTGATTGAACGATTGTTGAGATGCAATGGTAAAATAAAAAAGTAGAATTAAATTTACATGTAAATCGGTTTTCTAAACATGATAATTTAATTAATATAAAAATGAAGTTACTTGAACGACACATATCACTTGAAATAATTGTTTGTTGCTTTGATGAAGCATTCATAACTATTAAATTTAAATGATATGTTTTATGTTTGTATTAAACTGAGATTGAGTTTTTGCTGATGTGTCTTATTCTAGTTGGGGTTTGCAATGTCGGTAGACGCGTTAAAATGCTAACAATGATGTCAGCGACGATCTAGGTATGGGTGTGCAGGTGTAAGTATAGTTTTTCTCCCAGCCTTCATCAGAAAACCCGTACTCACATTCAAATCCATACCCACAACGATCGATGGAAAACCACGAAAAGAACGTCCATGTAGAGAATGGCTGGACGACATCAAAGACTGATGTGGATACAGCAGACAAGACTTGTTCCATCTGGCACAAGACCGATGGATATAGAAGAAGTTAATCTGTACGGTGGTTGGTTCCAGCAGGCGATAAGCCTACGGAACATCATGAATCATGATAGCTACAATCTTAGTTCAATATTATAAAATCAAGCTTATACGATATCTCCTGATGAAGTTTAATTTTAAAATAACTAATTTTGAATTATCTACAGCTTCTAAAAAATGAACAGAAAATAATGACTAGCACTAACAAAAGTATTCACATATGTCATTCTTTTCCGTTTCATTATACACTTTGTTGTGTTGATGGTTAAGGTAACTGTAACTATTTGATGGGCTGGACTGCAATGGCATGTATCTTCGAAGAGGTATAGAACAAACACTGTGAGTCCATGACACAACATCGCTCGTAGGAATGGCTTGTGATAGCCTAGCAATCAAATATATTTGGCTTTTCCAATCACTCTACTTAGCCAATCGATTGATCGTTGAGTTTGAAAAGAATGCTGCACTTGACTTCGCATGTTTCTAGACAAAAAAAAATGTCCTGCATTATTCTCTGATATAGTCATTATTAAAATAATTACCGGTTGAAAATCTTCCAAAATGGCTAATATCTCATCATTACAGACTAGGAAAGATTTGATGAAAGCTTGAGATTATTACACAAATTTGGCGAAGCGATCATATTCAACTAATACCGACACACATCATATAGAAAAATTATCTTACTTTCACTGCAACCTTTCTTTAAAGTATATTCTATATCATCGTATCGGTGATGGTGCCAAAGGTTGTCTTTTTGAGGTAGATGAGTTACTAAATGCTTTTAAATTCAACGATCTTAATAGATTTAGGTGTGAATCAGATATAAACAAATGTAGGTGTGAATCAGATATAAACAAATGTGGGTGTGAATGTGAATGTGGGCAAAGAAAAGTGGGGCACGCACACCCAAACATACCCACACCCTCATTTCATGATATGCAGTAGCTTATGTTTTATGAGATCGAAACAGTCGAACACACACATGGTAGTATGCATAGATTTCTGCGACCCGAAAAAGTCTTAAAACATACTATTATTTACGTTGTAACGCTGTAGAAAGGTAACTGATTGCGGCTATTCATCACGAGTTCCACCTATGAGTTGAAATCGATAAGGAGTAGTAAATGTGAACAGGTTTCAAAAAGCGGAGTGTCTAAACGTTACAGACTCTTAGCATAGTTTAAAAAGGATAATGTTAACGTCCAATTTTTCTGAACATAACAGGTTGTTAATCGCGGTTTCCGACTGTGAGTCAGAAACTGGAGGAAATAGTAAATGTGAAATTGTTTCAAAGAACGTGTCATTTAAACGTTAAGCATTTTCAACATAGTGGAAAAAGGGTCATGTTAACGTCCATTTTCTCTGATCGTGACTGGTTGTGAATCGCGGTTTCCGACTGTGGGTCTAAAACAGGAATGAAAACTAAATCCTAATCTATTTCATAAAATGAACCGTTTAAATATTAAATATTTTCACCATAGTGAAAAAACAAGATCGTCTTGACGTCCAGTTTTTCTGACAGTGACCGATTTCCAATCGTGGTTCCCGATTGTGAGTAGTTAATGTTTAGAGGAAGTGATTGTGAAAATGATCATATCTTAGCGCAGTGAACATACTTAAATTTTATTCAGCGCGCAAAAGTGTCCGTTTTACGCCCACTTATATTGGTGGTTACTGACACACAGCCGGAAATCTCGATTGTCAGCCAGACACGGTCGAAAAGTTCTGCGCGTTTAAACGCGTTTTTCCATTTTTCTGTCTGCCTGAGTAGTTCTCTTCGGCATTGTCACGCAACTGTACACGTATGCATCACCATAGATGCAATTCATCGTAAGAGGTAGGGATTCGAGTCTATTCTTTTTCTATCTTGAGCATTCACACCTAGCGTCTACATACAAGCATTAACTTCTGAATTTTCATGTAGAAAACGTTTCAAATACAATTGATTTTATAAGCAATTATCATTAATTCATCTATTGAACTATTTTGGCGTTAATAAAAACGTTTTAGATAGTTTTTGAAAATTTCCACTTGTAACATTTCATCTCAATGTTCAGCTTGTATTAAGCATAATTGCATGACGTATATGTATATATACTCGGCTTATGAGGAAATTCGTTTTTGCAAAAAGAATTAAATAATATTCATGGAATATTCCTATGTACATTGATTTGCATACATGCAAAAGAGAAAATCGACCATTTTATTTACGTGACAAAACAGAAGACGAAAAACTTCTATCGAAGTTTATTCATGTCTCTAAAGGCAATGTATCAATGTCAATACTACTTTGATTGTTATCAGTTGCATTCTTTCTTTATCTACAACATGTGACAAACACAAGAGAAAGAAATTACGAGACAGTATGTCTGTTCTCACACTTGCAGCGTTTATTCTAGTAGCATTTGTTGAAGCTACTGGTGGTTCATGCATATACAATGGCAAGCCTGGTATATATCGTTCTTTCATTTAAGATATAAAAATGAAATACTTGTCCCTTTAGGCATTTCTTGCGGCTCTATCTATTCTTTCAAATGGTGCTGTTCAAGTAAGTTCGACATTATATTTCAATGCGTCTATGTTAATTCAAAAAATTTAATTTGAAAGAAGTGGACACTTGCGGCAGTTCATTTGGGACGTGTGTGAGTAGTCAGTTGCCTACATTGGCCGTTATTCTTATAGTCATCTTGGCTCCCATGTTTATTATTATTTGTTGTGTCGTGTGTATTATCATAAACACCAAGAATTCACATCGAGTATCCGACATGCCAACGAATGTTCAACCTTTTGCGATTACTCAGTCTCGAACATCATTTCGAGGTCAATCGCCGCCACCACCATTTAGAGAAGATTTGCCACCCAGCTATGAGATGGCAGTGGTTAATAGTTCACAAAAGGCTAACATGCAACTGCCAACTGACACGCTAGATGAATTGAACAATTAATGTCTTTCATACGATAAGAATCGAAATGTTTGGAAAAAGTTATTTTTTTAAATTTCTTGTAAACAGGCAAGCGTGCATGGCATGATCTAAATGATTTTTGAATGTTGCACGTTGAGGGAAAAAAGAAGATGTAAAGTTTTGAAGAGTTCATAAATAGTGACACAATTTAATAGTATTGCCCAAGCAGACAACAATTTCAAAAAACGCGTTTAAACGCACAATCGGGAACCGCGACTGTGATCCATTCACGCGCATTAAAAAAACGCAAGAAACGACGTTTTTTGTGCAAAATAGTCCATTTTCAAGCGTGAAAACGTCAAAAATATAAAAAACTGAGCGTTTAAACATGTCGTTTTTTAAATCTAGAAAAAGAGAACGTTTTAACACTAGAAATTTAAGTTTTCCACCGTTTTCACGCTTGAAAAGTGACTATTTTGTACAAAAAACGTCGTTTCTTGCGTTTTTTTAATGAGCGTGAATGGATCACAGTCGCGGTTTCCGATTGTGCGTTTAAACGCGTTTTTCGAAAGTTTTGTCTGCCTGGGTGGTACATAGCGATCTAATTTTATATCGATAAAAATTGTCCGCACGTCATTATCTGACGGTAATCTTTTAATTATTTCTTCTACCTATTATGTTATGTATTATTTTTTTCTAATTTGATAATTGACAGAAAAAAAGAAGAAAAATTACTGTAAGTATAAAATTAAGCCGTTATTTCAGGGTGTGGGATGCGTGTGAATATTCTCTTCATCTACATTCACACCTCACACTGCTAAAATGTATAAAGTTGAAACTCTTTAAAAAAATCAATAATTGATGTGAAGTTTGTATTTGACTGTCATCACGAATGATGCTAACAAGTTTCTAACATTTGATATATTTTTTTTTGAAATAGAAAGTAACGAATCAGGTACGTTTTATATTGGTGAACTTCCATTTCCTCATCTATTTCGTTTCTGATTATTACTGCTTTTCAATATGTCAGCTATTGCATGCACTCTGTTCATTTTCGGCTGTTTATGCTACATCGACCTTTTGACATATTATCCATTACTGTATTACTTTGTCAATGAATCGATGTGACATTGTACCTTGATATTATTCGATTGGTAATAATATGATCGCAAACACTGACAGACTGTTTGTTCTGGTGGTCAGTCGATATTGGTTTTTATATCTTGGAAGAAACGTGTACTTGTTCACTATGCCCTATTGAGCATACCTTTTCTATCTGTACCTATGTATTATTTTGTGATGATGTACTCTCCTTCTTGTTCAATCCGTTCGACTATAGACTCGTTGATAAAAGATGTCTGCTAATGAGGAACGAGTATAGATTTAGCACATGTTAATTGTATGGAATCGTTATTATAGCACACTAACAATTAAAAAAATATAGTGCATGTAGATTTGGCCAGAGAAAACACCCACACCCCACACCCACACGATCTATTAAATCCTTCACTCTATATACATGTGAACAGATGTATTGTTGTAAGCCGTATGAACGACCAATCAGTCCGGTTCAAAAGAAAAATCATCTATTATAGCTATAATCATGGAATGTGAGTGATATATCTCATTCGAGTGATTAGAATATTGTGTCTTTCACCTAGTGCGAACAAATATGAATTGAATAAGAATAAAAAAAAGTTCTAATTGGAACAATGAGAATTTCACGGATACGGATGAGTTCGCGTAACAGGAGTATGTAGTTTGGAAGTTGTTGACGCACTGTGTCTGCTGCTGACATACCGATAAGCATGATGTGCAATCTGCACTTGTATATAAATTATAAGCTTGACATCCATTGGTACCACAGCATTTGCACTGACATAATGTGTTTCCAGTCATGGGGTTCGAACATCGACCATTAGTTTGACCAACATAGGATGTGGAAGGACACAATGAAGGATATCGAGCTTGACATGCTAGTGTACAAGCATATGTGGAGCATTGAGATGCTGAGGCATTACCCACACTAACACTCGGTGAGCAATATGGACCCGATTGACAACAGTAACATGAACAATTATTACCTAGCCATGGACCAGTTGTGGTAGTGCTTGTTGTTGTCGTAGTCACTCCTTGACATGTGCCTTGTGTTTGTCCATATTGATTCGATACACATACAAGTGAATATTGAGAGTTGCATGCAATACTGCATGATCCTGATGAGCACGAATAAGCAGTGGTATAGCCAATCAACGTAGGTGCACAGGAAGCAGAGGTTGAGTAGCAACAATCGCATCGACAACTGTATGGACCACGCGAGGGTGCGATAGTCGAAGCACTTGTACATTCTGCATAAGCTTGTCCGTAAAGAGGTTGTGCTGCACATTGATAGTATTTGTCACGACAAACTTGAAGACAGCTATCCTGTGTGCAAGAAGGAGCATAAGCATAGCTAATTAGAGCAGGTTGACAATTTTGGCCGAGACAACATGAGCACGAGCATGGATACTGTGCTTGAGTGCTTGTTGTTAAAATGATGACTAGTATGAAAGTATTTGCAACAATTTGTATCACCGGTCGTAGGACAAAATGATTCATGTATTGATGATGAGTATGCGACACTGAAGCAGCAAAAAAGAAAGTCACATTGTAATTAGCCTCTGAAAAGAAAGAAAAAGAACCGTTGATTGGAATGATGCATCAAGACTGCAAACTTGTTTCTTCATAGCCATTAAAAAAGCGCTCGACAAAACGTCCTATTATCTTTGAAGGAAAAAAGATATTTTGAAAAACTCAACGTTGATGATTTCAAAGGTGGCAATAGAATAATGCAGTAATGAATAGTTCATCGAACTACTTAGTTATCTTTTCTCATTCTGGTAGCATGTACAATTTATCTTTGTGAATTTCGATGTAAAAAACAGTATTATAACATAGATTTTTGTTTGAGTTCTATTTGATAGGCAGAAAACACATAACTCTCCATGTGCCAGTTCAACGTAAGCGATTGCAAAAAGGATTTCCTTTATACTATTATTTGGATAAAGAAAATTTTGTCACAAAGCCGATTTTTATCCAGAAATGATCATTTCAATCATTAACATACGTTAAATGTGCTAATTTTGACAACATCAAATGTAGAAAAAAATATTCTTTTTTAATTAAAAACTTGACAATGGTACTCAAATGATTTATTTCGAGCCTACCTCAATAAATTTGGTGACGAAACTTAATCGAGTGCCTTTAAGAATATTTTAAATGGATCTGTTTTTCGAGGGACAATTCAATATATTTTGCTTCTTTTATGACCTTGTGCGGAGAGAAAAAAGAGTAAAACAAAACTATACCGATAGGAAAGAAAAAGAGACTTTCATGAAAAGAACGCAAGGGAAAGAGGAACGAAGAAAAAAAATGGTGCATGAAGGAGAGACTTTTTAGTCATTTTGTGAAGCCGTATCTAGCACCGTTAGATACTCCTGGTTATTTCGACCTAGTATGAAAGAAGAAAAAACCTCTATTCCTTACAACACATGTGCCTTATATATCTGAATAAACAGAAAAAAAGAAGAAAGAGAACGAGTAATGATTGACGCGATACAATAGCACCAAATAAACAAGGAAAGAACATTCTTATAGTAAAGGGTGTCGCGTGTGATATACTAAGCACGCCAGACATTAGCAAATCGTTTTCTTTATTGCAACCATTGAATAAATTTAATAATGAATAATAGAACTATGATTATCGTTTTAATCATGTTGGAGACATTTCGTGGACTCCGTTCATATCATCAACTAAAAAAGCAACTTATACAAACAGTTAGAATATAAAGTGCAGGAAAAGAAACTAGTGCATTGCTAGTATTTAGCTGTTTTTTTCATTATTTTACGATCATTGAAAATTGTTTTACATACTATTAGATGTAGAATTTAACGGGCTACATTATGGTAAAAAGCACTTGTTCTTACATTAAAATATTACTTCATTAATAATTAGCGATTAATTCATGACATTTTTGAATTATTTCCGATCTCTGTGTATGTCATATGAAAGAACAATAAAAATCGAATAAAATTGTATTAAGGTGATTTCGAAATAGAAAATATTGATGAGATTTTCAGAGCATATACACTTTTAATTGGACATACTGTTCATTAATTTTAATTAATTCAACTATGAAATGAAATTTTAAGTTTAGTAAAAGCTAATAGGATTTGAAGAGTCTATTTGCTCTTTCAAAGGAGATATCGCTGTTCCCACTGCAACTTACAATTCAAACTCTTCGTATTAATCTTAAATGCGAGCTCCACACACATTTTGGTTCTTTCCATAGATCAGCCAAAAAATGAAATTAATCATGGTGCAAGTTTGAAATAGATGAAGTTCATCAAACGATCATAACATATTGCTTGAGTATTAACAATAAGAACTTAGCTATTGAATTCTATATTTTAGCAATGATCTATTAAAATAAAACGATCGAAAATGTGGAAAAAAACAGTGACCACACTAGACAAATGTTCTTCATCAAATATTAAGAGGACTATTCAATATGTGCGAGTTTATACATAGATGAAAAAATTGACATGGGTAAAAATGTTAATGGAAAAATGAATTGTTGATATATAGTGCCTACATATCGTCAAATAGAACTTTGAATAAGAAAACTCATCTCATTCTAGAAAAATTAAGAATTCTCTATAATCAGTTACTATGCTTTTATTCAACTTCACGAGCAACTTCTGGATTATAACGATTTATTAATAAATTATTTAAAATCTTCGATATTATTTCTAGCTTACTCCAAACCTTATTTTGTATAGATCATTATTACAATTGTTGAAAACCTAGTTGCGGTTTTTGTGGAAAATCGAGGTGACTATCATTTAGCTCTTCGATGATGCTTGCAGGCATATAAATATCAAAATTTTTACTGAATATCAGTTTTTTGTAAAGAAAGTGGAAATCACTGAACAGCTGCTTAGAAAAAAGAATGAGTAAATCTGTGTATGACGGTTGTAGATTAGTTTATATTTGATGACTTCTGAATTACGAATAAGAAAATAAAAGTAGTTGTACATGTTGTGGATTAACAAATATTGCTAGTGATTGACGTATTTAGATCTTACTCTAATTCATACAATAATTTTCGAGTTTGACCAGTTTTTTTCGTTCAGACTAGTGATTGAAAAATCTAGTTTTAATGTACTATGCTATGTTCTTCATCAACTAATGTTTCAATATCGGGCAAAACATTTTTCGACAATGTTGTCTCTACTGCAACTTACTAAATACTATAGCAATATAGGTCTCTCTAGCACAACTAATGATCGAGTCAAAAATTCTATTACGATAAATCATAGGATTCTGTCTTCAATTAGACAGTAACAATACGAAATATTTTATATTCAAGTAGAATTCACCGAAATGTAGACACAATAGAATATATCAACACTATGTTGTGTTCCAGAGAAAGGCTTTATAAGCAAGTCTTCTAACATGTGCCGACACGTCTCTAGCATTGTTTAATACTATGTTTATCGTGACAGGGCGTATATTTGAAAGATGTTTTTGCCGAATATCTATTGCCAAACAATAATTAGCTGATAATTGATCAATCGATAGAATAGTCTTCAGAAATATCAGGAAAAAAACTCATCGACACGCAAAATAAAACTGAATATAAGTATGATCAAATCGGTAATAAAATCACTACAATCATGATAACATACAGGTAAATCATGTTTGGTAGTACTGGCTTTGATATATTTCTCAGGGATGTGTACTAGCATTACGAAGGACAGCATTCGTCAATCCTTTCCCTTTTCGTATTAAAAGAAAAGGCATGCCACATTATTCTCTTTAGATGTTATACAAGATGCAATCTTGTTCTGAACCGAGACCATAATTGACCTCAATTGATCACAAGAAAAATGCTGTGAGGCAAGTCGCTGTACTAGCTCAGAAGAGAACAATATAATTTAATAATCGTATACTAGTGTTCAGACGAGTAGGAATAGCTTATCGAAGACAATAGTTAAGAATAGTGGAATTCATATTTCGTATCAGATCATTTTAAAATTCTTCTAACATTCAATGCAAGACATCAGCGTGTCTAGTCTTTATGCAGAGTGAACCGAAATCGTTTAGAGACCACTGTCTATTTGTTGGAATAATTGCAGCTGTGGTGAAACAATACGAAATAGCTGGTAACTTGTGGTAGTCAGTTTCGTGAATCTTTAAAATTCATCCAAATTGAAACACAAATGAACCAATAAAGAGCGCGTGAAAAACTCTTCAAAATGATGTTTCGATACTCGAAGTCGATTAATGTGACCTTCAAACAAATGAAGACATGTTACATTTGTTAACGCTATGAGGTTGAAGTGTGATGATACAGTAGGTCGCAGAGTAGCTGCCGAGATAAGTCTCGAACTGGCCTGTCTAATGTAGTTTTCTATGCAGAGTACGAATCTGATATTAGTTCTTCAATTCGATTGAGAATAAATAAGAAAAAGACGAAAAACTGTGAGACATTGGACTGAAAAGAACGATTTTCATGTTTACTTGCTTATCATGTGATATGAAAAAAAAAATACACATTCGTGGTGGAGTATCATCTATTTTATGCTCGCCAGATAGCTCTTCGTCTGCTCTATTTAGGATTTTTGAGAAGTGTTGGTAAATTAGGATTGGGAAACAAAACGTCATATAAACAAAAAATATAAAGAGCAAATTCTTTTGAAAATTATTAATGGGATGAGAGACTCTTAAATTTCTTTGTTACAGAGTAAAAGTGTAAGAAAACAAATCCGATACATAGCTTTAAAGAGAAACAATTTCTTTATCTTTTCAGATGCTCCTCGATCTTATACGGGGAGACTTGTTCAAGAGAATGCTGTTCGAATATTCTGAAGTTAGTACAAAAAAAATGATGATTATATTTTAATATTGAAAAAAATACTGTTCAATGCGATTGTGATAACTCTGGTTCGATACCACATAGAAAACTGAGAATTGAGATTTATAGAATTCTCGACCTAGGACTTTATTTCCGATAAGAAAAATGAGATCAAATCTTGGCTGAGTATGAAGATGTTTGATGGGCTCTTGGGCTCTCTTAAATTGGCATCGATACAAGAGATTCATAGTTAATTATGTTGAGATCATTTCTTGATGCAAGAGTTCTCGAGTCGAATTGGTTGAAATATCTACATTTCGAACATTAAGTGGTCGTCAACTGTCAAGAACGCATCTTTTACATGTACGACAATGCAATCTTATGATGAACTTTTCAACAGAATGTTGTTGAAGCTGGATATGTGTCATGAAATAAATCTTCCGAGATCGAGAATATTTAACGAAACAAAAAACAGGTTGTTATAAATTTCTAATGTTACTGAAAACATTTATATGTCGAAGAAAATTACAGTGCAGCATTCGATTTTGACTCTTAATGGTACCTAGTCTATCGAACTGAAAGAATCAAAATAGGATCCGTTTTTTTTCCTAAACTATTCTTCGTCTAAAAAGAATAATTTTCAAAACATAAGACGTACTGTCGATTGATCTTTTTCACTAAACTTGCTTAACAAATTCAACCCTTGTCAAGCTTAGTCGCTGTTTATCTCAACACAGTCACCATCTGTCATAAAATTACTCTTTAGAAAAGAGTAGCTACTTCAATTTAGCATTATTGTTATCGATAAAAAGTAATTTTATTTTGCCAACTATCTAATGTTTCTATTGTGCTTATGATGACAGTGAAATTCGTTCAGTTAATCACATCATACTATATTCTACTAATATTAGAAAAATTTTAGGAAACACGAGGAAATAAAAAATTGAAGATGAAGTTGTGTATGCTAGACGCAGTGGAATGAGCACAAATGCCTTTGTTGATCTGTCTTAGATTCTTAACATCATACATAAATGGTTTATATAAACAAATTATAAGCAGAATTGTTCGATGTTTCTTTTATAGATCTTCTACAGATGATTTCCACATGAAGCTGTGTCATTATCTGTACAAACCACGATTCTTCAGGTTGAACTGACGTTTTATTATCTATTCTAATAAATAAGCAGATATCGCTTTTATCACTTAGTTAATTCAACTCTTAAATGGCGCCTTTTATAGTCAGTTATACATTTTTTTGTCTTTCTTGATAAAAATGATGACAAAAACGTCGAATACGGAGGCCATATGATGCTCTACACGTGAAAAAGAAGCTCATTTTGCTGAAATGAATGATGTGTCGGATACATAGTTGAGTTGCCGTTTTCCCCACTTTTTGCTTATTTGTCAAAATTGAAGAACTTGTAAATCATACATCAAACAGTGTTATTCTCAATAAACAATTCAAAATTGTTAGTAAGACAAAGAATTTTTATCTAGTAATTACTTGTGAAGGCTATGTTTATTTTTCGACTAGATTAATGGGGATCATTGGATGTTCAATTCAAAAACTATCTCAGTTCAATCTATTTGTTGATCGAAATAAGTCAAACGAAAATAATCAACAAACACTGCGTAATCAACTGGTGGCGACAAGGATTTATTTGATTCTCTTGATTACATGCCTGTTTACCCTTGTGCTCTTCGCTTCTTTGAGCAGAAAAAATATCTCCATCACAGTACACAATCCATCAGTTGACATGTACAATCGTCTTGAAGCTGACTATTCGCATACATTATTCTGTCCATACCAGTATATATCAGTTCCGTACTCCAGTTTTCTGTCCTTCCAAGCAACATACCATCCGGTAAGAATTTTAGTATTAGTTACACATGGTGATAGAACCAAAAGAAAACATTATTTATTATTGTAACACATTAAAATAAAAGGTTGTATCTTAATGAAGAAAACCAGTTGAAGAATGGATAGTTTCAGAGATTACTAAAAAATATAGATAACTTTATTGATTTCGATTAAGATAAACTCAAACAAACTGGATTTACTGAAGTTATGGTAGTTGCCGTCAATTTTTGTTTTGAAACTATTTTATCAAGACTCAATAATACTATTGTAAATGTTCATTTTCAAGATCAATTCTTGTTTTAATTAGATCAAGTGCTCGTTACAGAACCGAATTCGAATACGTTCTCATTTGGAGCAAATGTGATAAATGAAAACGTTGAAAAAAAACTCGAATTTCAATAGTAACATTTCTCAAATAATGTCATTTAATTAGACGAAACTAAGGTATAATTAATTTTATTAATTTTGACCTTGTAATAATTTCTCTCTCGATACATAAGAAAATTATAACAAAGGTTGGCAGTTCTGTAAGGATTTCACAAGTTATTTCTAGTTTATATACTGATCACACCTGATTATGCAATCAGATTAGGATTGATACATGTGTACTATAGTGATAGTTATTGAAATGCTAAATTACCACCTCTAATTACACAGATAATCGAAAAAATCCGAGACTTACCGATATTCGAAGTATAACTATACTATAGAGTAAATGTCTTTTTTTTTCAATAAATATGTTTTAGTGAATTAGTATTGGACAAATGGATCAGCTCATTGTACAACGCAGAAACAGCACATATGACTCCACTCGACTTTCGTCCCATTGCCATAGCTGTCTTTCAATTATTTTCAGTGTACTGTTGCGTGTAGGTGTGGTGAATAGACGACGACATTCACAACCACACCCCACACCCACATTCTTACCATAAACATTTGCCACATTTCGGATTTTTGTAGTTGATAAAAACTGTCCCATCGTTGAAAGATACCTTGTACCTGTAGATGAAGTTGGACTTGTTCAGAGCTGAGTAGTAGACGACGATAAACGATATCTAGGTACCGATATTCGGGTAATGAAACGAAAATACGATTCAAAATTGAAAAAAATGATCCGAAAATATCAACCTTAGTCACATCACTATTCCTCAATACTTTATTAATTAATTTATATAAAAAGGTTTCTCTTGGTTATGAATTCAAACAGAGTTTTTGAATTTCTACGAAGGCATTGTTGGCAATAGACATTAGAAGACCGGCAATGCCATTTGCTTGATCCATATAAATCTCGTTGTCTAACTTTTCACCTTCGATAAGGATGCATCGAGCAGTTTTTTCCACTGTCTGGTCCACAGAAAATACCCAATGTTCAGCTTCCCATTGACTATAACCCCATTGATCGAAGAACTTGCTGTTCTCTATCCATTCGGCTTCACTCTTCGTGTGTGAATTTGATATGGATAGTATTTTTTTTCAGTTGAAAATCCCTAAATTCTCAAACTCATTTCTTTTATTTCCTGTTCTTGAAAAAAATGAGACGCATTTTACGCCAACGACATAGAAAATAACCATGATCAAGTGGGTTTTTCCAACACATTACTAACAATTCAGTCTATCCCATGGATAAAAGGAGGGAAAAGAACGGATAAAACGCGTCTATTTGTATATGTTGATAGAATCACACCATATGCTGCACAACTCTTCATGTAACTATGACCACCCTATATACAGAATAAAGATTATCGAAAGATGATCACACCATACAGAAGGCAAATCGCAATCTGATTAAGATGATGAGGTGGTAATGGGGTCATCGAGGTTTACCTCGATAAAACCATGTCGTCTTGGAGATGAACTTCCTCGTTCATTCTAACATAAATGTGATGAACGAAAAAGAGAAATTGGGAAGAAAAAAGGGAAGAGAAAAAGAAAGCAAAGAAAAAAGAAAAGAAAGAGAAGAGAAGAGAAAAAAGTGATAAAAGCTAAGTAATACTGAAGGCTAAAATTAGTAGTATTGTAGCAAGACAAAATTCATTCATTTTCTTGTATGTAGTTGAAACTAACTTGAACTTGTCTAAATAAAGTAAAGATCATTGTTCAATCTGCTGGTTCAAAGATTGGTATCATTTTATTCACATGTACTTATCTAAGATAATCCAAATGTTCTAACTGAATCTTATATGTAACTGACCCAAGAATATTAATTACACAATATGCTCCTTCAAATACTTCTTGCATTTCATTATTTCGTACAACTAGCTTTGCTAGGGTGTGGGTGAAATAAGAACTACAGTTACAGTTACATCCATCTCACACAAAAACATCCACTGACACCCACACTCACCCTAAATGAATAATTGAATGCCTTAGGAATACATCTGTCACCAACGAATATCGACATGTGAATGTGTTGTATCAAAGATGAAAATGACTTAAGTTATGCCGAGTGTATGAGTTTAACATTGCTTTCATGTTCAAAATATTAAGACAATAAAAAATGATGAATTTTTCTTAAAATTTTCGTTTTAAGATTAACTTTTACCCCTCTTCAACGTGGTTTTGAATGCCATTGTGATACGCTAATCATTGTCCTAAATTGCTCATCTTTCGGCTTTTCAGCACATACTTCGACTTGTTTAAAATCATCATTTGTCATTTTAGTTTTCTAATAATAAAGACTTTTGTTTCGTTTCGATAGTTTCAGGATTGCTCTCGACATGTAAAGCCGCGTCGCTGATAGTCTCTC
The DNA here is from genome assembly GCA_905250075.1 of Rotaria sp. Silwood1. Taxonomy (NCBI): domain Eukaryota; kingdom Metazoa; phylum Rotifera; class Eurotatoria; order Philodinida; family Philodinidae; genus Rotaria; species Rotaria sp. Silwood1. The sequence continues at coordinate 159,550 of CAJNOP010000113.1, forward strand.
CATCAGGATCGACCAACAACGAAACGAACGTTTTTCAAAAAGTAGAAAAACAAATACATTAAGTTTTATGAAGTTTTCTATTCACCGATAGATATCAAGAGAAAGAAAGCTTATGAAAATGAATCGTGAAAAGAGCTATAATAGCGAAGTAGGAGCCTTATATCATCAGTAAGATCATTTTGAGATGAATATAACTAATCGAAAGCTTGATTCGACTGTTAAGGTGCGAAAATTCTGGATGATGATCCATGCTCATCAACTGAACAATGTGCTTCGGTCTAACTGTTTAGACTGGTACCAATGTGCAAAATCCTATCGATTTCAACTCTAACATGCACAATCGAGCTCACACTAATGCTCATACACAAGAGCAAGTATAATGACGCGATGCTTTTTTGTTTTGCTTTGCGTTCTCTGCAATAGAGAAAAACAGCCGCTAGTGTCAATCAGCATATTTTAAAAGATATGCAATAGAAAACGAATGAAATTTTTCTCATTGAAGTTGTGAAAGCTATAGAGAACATATAAATTAAATTAGAGATCAAATGCATTGCCGTTTTTGCATTAACGTGATGCAACAGAAATAAAAAACAACATTCAGTGTTGTCGTTTTTGAGCGACGCTTTTCCTACATTCACTTTTTTTTGTTATCGATGCATCGATTTACTGATGTGGAGCCGGCCGCAAATAGACTTCCGCATATATATGGGTATTTAGATGGACCATTGCTTTGCTTGTCGGACACCCTCCAGAAGATATGCCGTCAAATCAAGCATTTGGATCAAGGTATCAAGACTGCCAAAAACGATTGTCACGTTCCTTCAGAGCATGATCTCACACGAGATGAATCAGCAGCTATCTACCTCTATACAATGGAGTGGGATGATACTTCCCTTTATAAAGTGCTGAACCGGGCTCTTCGTTCGAACGATCGAAAAGGAGTGAAGCTATGGTTTCCATATTTGAAGTTATTTCACACAGCTGTGCAGAAATTACCCGATGTTCGCATGAATCTATGGCGGGGCATTGAAAGAGATATTACCTACAACTACAAGAAAGATGACGTGATCACTTGGTGGGGCATCAGCTCCTGTTCGCCTTCTGTTGACGTCATCAAAGGTTTCCTTAAGCGCACGTCAACACTATTTTTGATTGAAGCTGTACAAGGGAAAGACATATCGCGTTACAGTAGCTACCCACAAGAGAAAGAAGTTCTTCTTTGTCCAGCTACTCGACTTCGTGTTTTAGCCAATGCCCTTGAGAGCCCGTCATTACACTTGGTACATTTGCGAGAGATATGTGATCAAAATCAGTCGTCGCCGTCGTTTCCCATTCCAGCAAAGTCAATGACAATGTCTTCAACTTTCCAAGTTTTCACCGATGAAATCGGTAACCGATATGAAATACCAATTTATAAATTACATTCCTGAAAATCTTGGTCCATATTTAAATGAAACGGCAGAACACGATCTGAAAGAACAATCCGAAGGGCGACTGTAGAGCTGGCAAGAAGCACGGCAGAGGCACAATGAAATATGCAAATGGAAACGAGTATACAGGTGATTGGATCGCAGATAAAATGACAGGTCAAGGCATCTACACTTGGCAGGACGGACGAAAATATGAGAAGAAATGTTCATTAATTCTGAATGATATCTACTACAGTCCTGATCTTATATTTCAACTTGATCGATGCAATAATTGGATACATGATGGGACAATTTCAAGATGGTTGCTTCACAGGTAAAGGCGTTTACACTTGGCCTGATGGTCGGCAGTATGTGCTGACATCTTCACAAATGTGTCGTGATTATTCCGATCGCACTCGACTTTGCACTTCGATTAGATTCATGTGATCAACGTACAGTCGTTGGGTGAATTTCAAAGCGATAAATTCTCAGGTCACGGTCTCTATACTTGGCCTGATGGTCGTCGATATGAGATAAAATATTCACAAATGTCTCGTAATAATGCCAATAGTTTTAGACTTTTCATTTCAGTTCGATTAAAGCAAACAATGAACAAATCTTGGGTGGGTTTCAGAATGATAAATTTGCGGGTGAAGGTGTTTATATTTGGCCTGATGGTCAGCGTTATGAAGGACGATTCATTGATGACGAAAGAAGTGGAAAAGGCATTATTAGTTGGTCAGACGGGCGGCGATATGAGAAGACGCGTTCTCAATCGCCCGATGATTGTTGCTTTAACACTAGTCTTGCCAATAGGACTTGAGTGACGCAATAAATGAATACTGACAGGGTGAGTTTCAAAATGGCAAGTTTGTGGGTCAAGGCTGTTTTACCTGGCCTGATGGACAACGTTATGAGATGCGGCATTCAAAAATTTGTAGCGATCATGATATTCGTATTAAACTTGATCCTTGAGATTTCTTTTTATAATGGAGGAACAGTCGCTGGGACAATACGAAGACAATAAGAAAAGCGGGAAAGGTGTTCAAAGCTTGCCTAATGGTGAGCGATACCAGATGAAATATTCAAAAATATCTTTTGATCATCGATATAATATTGAACTTTACTCTCGAACTAGATTAATGAAGGCAATGAACAGTTGTTGGGACAGTATAAAGATGACAAGATGCACGGAACAGGGATCTACACCTGGCCAGACAGCAAGCGTTATGAGATCAGATATTCGCTAATGGTCTGATGATCATATTTAGAGTACTATATTTGATATATGAATTCGGCTTAAGTAATGAACAAACGATCACTGGGACAATTTAAAGACGATAAGAAGAACGGAAAAGGTATTTTTACCTGGTCTGATGGCAGACGCTATGAGATCAGATATTCACGAATTAGTTGTGATTAATTAAGAATGTCATACTTTTTGTCTGAATTCAAATAATGTAATTAAAAAATAATAGTTGGGAAACTATAAAGAAGACAAGAAGAACGGAAAAGGCATCTTCATTTGGCCTGATGGCAGACGATATGAGTCGATACATTCTGAAATATCTGGCACACGATTGTACAGCGTTGAAATTTGTCTTCGGACTCGTTTGACACAATGTACGAACAGTCACCGGGAGAATACAAAGATGATAAGAAAAATGGACAAGGCATTTTCAATTATCCAGATCGTAGGCGGTACGAGATGAAATGTTTGCAAATATCTCGTACACACTTTGATGATGTTCAACTTTGCCTCGCAATACTATTGATAAAATGAACAAACAACTGATGGGAGAATTTAAAGACGATAAGAAGCATGGGACAGGCACCTTCGTGTGGCCCAATATTAGACGGTATCAGTTAAACTATTCATTAACTTCTTATGGTCACTTCTATCGTGTCAATCTTGTATTTAAACTGAAACGGCAAAATGAATGAATAGTCTCTGGGACAATTTCAATGCGGTAAAATTAATGGACGAGGTGTTCAAGCCTGGGCCAATGGTGAGCGGCATGAGATGATAAGTTCGTATATCACTAGACTTGACCTCGGTTAAGTCGCACACTGTAATGGAATGGAATTAACAGCGTGAAAGGATAAATATTGGGACAATATAAAGACGACAAGATGCATGGAACTGGGACCTATACCTGGCCTGATGGTAGACGTTATCAGATTAGATGTTCAAAAACGTCGCATAAGGATCTCAATAATATCAAGCTTTTCAGTAGAACTCTAGTGATGCATCTTATGGCTAGCTACAGGGACACTTTAGAGATGACAAGAGGAACGGAAAGGGGACTTTCACATGGCCTGATGGTAGGCGATACGAGGTAAGATATTTGCAAATTTCGAATGAAGAGTTTGATAACACTTAACTCTTTGTTTTGGTTCGATCGACGTAGCTAATGAAGATTCGTTGGGACAGTACAAAGACGACAAGATGCACGGATCAGGAGTCTACATATGGCCAGACGGCAGGCGCTACGAGATTAGATGTTCACAAATTGTTGATGATCGTAATTTTAGTGTCGAAGCTTGCAAGTGAAGTCAGTTAATATAATAAGCAAATAGTACTTGGGCCAGTATAGGGACGACAAGAAGAGTGGAAAAGGTATCTTCTCATGGCCTGACGGCAAACGATACGAGATGACACATTCTAAAATCAGTGACGTCCGTTTGTATAATGTCAATCCTTGTCTTTGAACTCGGCTAGTGTAGTATAGAAACAGTCTCGGGGAGAATACAGAGACGATAAAAAGAATGGGACAGGTAGAATGATCTATTCAAAAGGCAAAATCAAAGAAGGCACGTGGTGTGATAATCAATTTGTGGAATAATGTAGTTTTCAAGTTTACTTTGAAGCATAGTGAATGCTGCATTGAACATTACATATATACACTGTCGTAACATTAAATTGCTTTTTCTTAACAGAAGAATGGCAAAAAAAATCCTTGGATGGAGAACAGCTTTCATCATGCAAGCCAATATGATTATGAGCTATCAAAGCGATAGCTTTCGAAAAATGAATAGTTGCTTCAAAATACTATCATGTTTACAGCCGATGTCCTTGGATATAATTTCAAAAAATGCTAGTTGGAAGTGTATGTGTGCTCTCTTAACTCACACTCACAGGCAATTAAAAGTTCTGCCGACTTCGTAATATCTCTCTATGATCAATCTGACAGGCCCATTTTGTTAAAGCAATATTGTAATGCGTTCATTGACGATGCGATAGCTAAATAGACCTTCACAACTTATATTCAATCCTAACTAGCTTGACAAATTCCTCGGAATGCACCTATTGAATTTTTAGAATTTTATTTATCTGATTAATGTTTGTATTATCACAGTTGTTTCTTAATCAATACTGTACTATCCTAGAGAATTTGTTGTCTCAAGAATCACGTGCATAGTATTGTAGCATTAGTGAGAGTTACTGGTGCCCATTCGCTTCACCAGAATTCATACATGAGGTGTATTTGTTGGAAGTTGGAAGTTGGAAAAATCCAACTGCCGACAACCAATTCAATGTGCTATTCATTGATTACTTTTTAAATTTCTTCCGAGCAAATAGCAGTAGTTACTTAAGTATACCTTGTGCAAACAAAGTGTCTTGCCATGAAAAAGAATGAAAAGAAAGTAAACACATTAATCAACTTTGCTTTAATCTTTGCAGACAAACTCATGAAATGTAAAAAACACATATGACTTCTTCAAGGAGTATGACAAGGTTCATCGTTTGCATTTCGGTCGTTCGAAATAGGAACTACGAGATGTATAGAAAGTAGAATGTTCCCTAGACTGAAAGGATAGGGTCTAGAAACCGGAGTTGTCGGTAACATGGCACAAGTGCCCATTTTTTTGGCACAAAAGACCAGTTTTATGGCACAAACGACCATTTTTTTGGCACAAGTGACCATTTTTTGGCACAAACGGCCATTTTTTTACTAAAATTAACTAGGTAACTATGGCACAAACGGTCATTTTTTTGGTACAAACGGCCACGTAACTATGGCACAGATGACCATATAGCAACCATGGTACAAACAACTATTCCGATAACTATGGTACAAATGACCATCTAAAGACTGATGTAAATGAACCCATAATAATCATGGGTAAAATGTCAATGGAGTAACTATAATTCGGGTAGTGGTGTAAAACGGCTTACAAAAGCATTTAATTAGTTAGAGTCAGACCAAATGAGCAGTATGGATTTAAAGAAATCGTTTAAATTATTCATTATTGTAGGATTGATTGTCCAATGTTGTATCAATGAATATCTAATGTATTAATAGTTTAGAATTAATGCGCGAATTGAAGCATAAAATATTGATTAATAAAACTAAAATTTTATGAATAATATAATTCATATTTTTGTACGTACAAATAGCGCCAATATAATTATAAAAAAATCGTATTGTTGTCTAATCTTATTGGGCTCTATTTATATTTATAAAAGCAAAAAAAAATAAAACAAAAACGATAAAAAAAAATTAAATTTGTAAATGCATCATCTTTACTTAGAGTGAGAATTCTCCAAATTAAGTTTTCTGGTCGCCTAAGATATACTGGTAATATTATCAATTTTGCGTATTACTTTTTTAATGTAGCTTTTTATGTTATTACATCCGTACATGTATTCTATCAGTCTAGGGCTAAGTGAATCGCTTGGCGATGAACGTTACTTGTACTGGTTATGCCTAGAATTGCTGGATGGCTATTCAAGGATCATGCAACACTACTGTACTGAAAGTCGATCAGTGAGATTAACATTCACGTTAGCGTTGTTGATTTCAGCAAAATTAGTATCTGAATTTTGCCCTTAGAAAAAACTATGATCGACTATTTGGGAGTGATTAAGTTACTGTCGTTATATCAGGGAAATGTATGTTACAACACCGTCGCAAAATTCGGACAAAAGAACCTATATGGTGGACAAGTATTATTTCTTCAACTTTTTTGGCTCATCCTTTGGATTCGTTTTTTTTAGATTTCGCTGTACTATAGACTGAGATATCTTTTTGACACAAGCACAATACTTTGCGAATCGATGGATCAATGCACTGTACACCTTTTCACTTGCACTTCGTCGAAAAAAACAATATCTTTCAAATTTTTATTTTTTCTTCACCTGAAAAGAGTGCCGATCAACACTAAGAACCAGTTTTTCGTGAACGAAGGGTGCTTAGTGGCTGGCTGTCTAATTAGAAAACACGCACAATCACAATAACGTTCATTCGCACTCAGGCCCGGCGCGAGCGGGGATGTAAGGGAGTGTACCCCCCCTCCCCCAATAATCAAAAAAATTCAGTTTTGTCCAGCCACAAGAGTCGATTTCAACCTAAATTTTTCAATTTTTTTGCAAGTTTTTCCTGAAAACACTCCTTTACACCTCCCTAATATTAGGCCCTTCGCGCGGACAATGTTCGCACTTAACCATGTATTCACACCTACACCCAAATATGCATTAATTGTAACATAAAACCTATAACTCATTACTATGGCAGAAAAATTTTATTTTATCATTCGAATATCATTATTTATACGAATAGGAATAGATGATAATGATTGTACTGAGCTAATAGGTGTTGCACAAGTAACGATTATTTTTTATATATTTTAATCGACAGCTCGATAATGAATAGTATCACTTGATAGTATATGTAAGTGGTCATCAGGCTTTACATGAATTGTATTACGTGTTAATACACAATACAATAATTACTCATCTAATAAATATGATAGCATGTGAATGGCACTCTTCTCTTCAGGCATACTCATCTACACTCATACTTACTTCCACACCGCCACATCCACCTACGTCTGAACTAACACTACATCTGCATCACGAAAAGTTAGGCTATTTGATGTCGAATGCAATTATGTTAACCCTAGTTCGATGAACGACTTTATATTTAGTCGCTGATAAATCTATAAGTGCCAGTGTGCAGGCATATCCTACGAGTCAGTATTTATCGACTTGAATTCCTTTTTTAAAAATATTTGCTGTGTTCAATCGAAATCGCATGGATTTATTTAGAATTCAACAGAATTTCTATCTCTGATTAGAAGGATCTTGTAGATGTTTTCAAACGACATATTTTACGTCATATTTGAGATTGTGGGAATGTTATGTTTTTGTGATGATAAAACCATCAAATATGCCGAACATGAAAATACTACAAATTATTTCACTTTTTATTGTCTTCTTGTGCGATCAATAATTGATATTGTTTATGTCACGTATTCGGTTTCACTTGATTCAGCGTAAAAGATGAGAGAAGAAGTTGAAATCAAATCGATGATACAGCTACACGCAATATTCATGAGTGAAACTACTTAAAAGATAGACAGTGTACTTTTGTATTCTGTAACGTCGAAAAATAGGTTTTCATTGTACTCCTAAACTCACACAATCTTGAGTATAATATTAGAGAAATTACGTTTGAAAAAGTTGTCGAAATTCATCTTTTACTTCTAGTTTCTTCCATTTATATTTTCCCAATATACTTATGCTTTTCTTCTCATTTTCGACTCATCTAACTTCATTCAAAGAGATGCGCATCCTATTTTTATACGTTTCACTGTTTTGTGTATTCTACTATTATTATCTTACTACATCGCTATGTCTTATTTTTACTTGAGAAGTTTGCATGCTAGTAATGTAACTAAGACTTTTTTTCTGTTGAATCATTTAATTATGTCTACACCTCATGTCAAAGTTATTTAACGTCAAGGCAAGTATTTTAGATACTGGACAGCATATTTGAATAGACCTTTAAAGATAGCTTAAAGAGATACTAGATACAACAGGATTAATTCTATAGTTTCCAGTAGCACTCATGGTGAAAAATAAAACTTTGAAACAATCGAACAAAACTACGACAATGGACATTATCTAACAAAGATACAAAATTATCAATAAAAAAAATAGGTAAGGCTGATTTTAAGTTGATTGAAATGGATTTAGTAGTTTCGGTGCAAAGCAATAACGCCTGCAGGCCCATCATTGAAGCAATATTTTTTCGAATGTAGCACGTCGACTGACCGATTACTACAGATAACTTTTCTAAGGAGTAAAACAATAGAGAGCGAGATATATATTCAAGAGAATAAAAACCAATGAGTGGCACCGGTTAAAACTGACAATTTCACATTTTGATCGAAAAGATCAATGATATTTCACCATCAGCGTTCAATGATACAGCTTTTGAAACGATATTCAGTAAGATCAACGACAAATGCTCATGCAAGAATTAGTGAAAAGGAAGACAACACCAGCCTCTTCTCATGAAGATGATCTCAGCTCGGTTTTGGTCTCTTGTCGGATGCCGGAAAATATATATTTATTATCATCGAGTTTGAGAAGATCTTGCAGCAGATACAATACAGTCAATTAGGAAAGAAATATAGTGTGAACGATCGAAAAGACAATGTGACGTTTAAGTCATCATGGTAAGCATCAAATCATCCAGATAAGTTAAGCTGATAGCGTAATTGGTCAATAAATGGAACAAATGATAAGCTTTACTTTCAGAAAGCATCGATGAATAGCTCACCTGTCGATGAAAATGATTGCATGTCAGTAAAAGACACCTCTCTGCCATGAGACAGAACTGCATATGTCACTATCAGCCTTTGATGTGGAGAGAATGTTCTTAACACAGGATATTGAATTGACTCAAGAGATGAAAACTTTTCTTCAAATCGAAAAATGTTGAGAAGATCTATAATATGAACTGAGTGCATTAATTTGGTCGTAGCGAAAGATACGAATAAAACTATAGTGAATGACGCTGGATCACATGAGGAGTTTTAGTAACATACTCTAAAACTCTTAGAAAATACACATGTGTACTTTCCAAATGAATATTTCATCGATTGCGACGACAATAATGCTGATTAAACAATTTACGAGTTAGTGCTGGAAGTACGAAATGCAATAATCGCGCCACTCAATCAAGAAAAGGAGACATAATTTATCGAGATGACGCAGTAAAATGGTATTAAAAATTTTCTTGTGCTCCTAAATTTAACATGTCTGCTGCATAATTTAAAATTTCGCGTCATTAAAACCACTTCTGTTCTTTGTGTCAACGTGTCCTCTTCGGATGAATGAACATTTTCTTTAGATCATTGATCAGGAAGACTGCCGTCCATTGAGATTGTCGAAAATACGTCTTGAATGTTTCAGAGAATTCAAAATATTAAAGATAGTCCATGTAGACTCGAACGATTATGTTACATTAATGCCCTTTGAAAGTTTATAAAGGGACCGAGAAAGCTCAAGCATCTCACTGATTGCATTGTGGACAATTATTGCTAGATGCTGAAACTCATTCCTATGAGATCTCGCTACTTTTCGAGTTACTCTATGAATAGTGAAAGATATATGTATATTTGGGCATTAATATTGGTGGAATCAATCTTCTTAGATTGAATTATCGAATTGCAACAAGATTCAACCCATTTACCCACTCGATGCATTGATGCAATGCGAAAGATACTTTTAGATTACTCTGAGAACAGTGGTAAAGTAAATACTTGACTTAGGCTCATTGTGTTTGGTTCATCAATAAATGAGTTTATCAGACACTAATAACAGTATAATTACAGGGAAAATAACTTCGAATGTCATGCGGCAAAAATATAATGTCAAGTGGTATGCCTGTTTCTACAGTAGTAGATATATTACAGTGATGATGTGACCTATCAATGTTCTGTCATGGAAGATTGAGGCGCTATGAAATGATAAGGGCTGAACATGTTTTACTTAATTGGTTTTCTTGCATAGGGATAATGATCTGGCGATTTCGATTTCAAGAAGAGAAAGTAAACTTTCTATTTGATACTCGAAACTGCTAATTGGCACATGAAGACAATATTTTGACTACGTTCTCTTACACAAGACAAGTACAAACATAATTTTTTTCTAGTTAACCAACCCACATTTGAATACAGCGGTGCCAGCGTGGATCTTTTGCAATCTTCCATGTTAGTGGCAACTGATGTTCAAACCATGTGACAAGTTCATCGTCTCTCGACCATGATAGACTATCAGATTCATCCAATCGATTATCTTGACACTGAACATTCAACGCTCGGAGATTACTCATTCGATTGATAAGATCAAGAATACTCTGTCGATGTTTAACTCGAATAAATAATACTTCACATTGTACTCCTAGTGTTGAACGACAGAGTCGATCACACTCATCATCACTGAACCACATCTCCCGATACGATCGATCAGATCCTTGAAAGTCAAGTCGACGAATTGAGTGAGACTTGATTTCAGTGAGAAAAAATGGTAAATACGGCCATGAACGAAGTTTCAACGAATAGAGACGAGGTGCCAGATCAAGAAGATCGTGAAGCTGAGCTTGAATAGTATCGTCAATATCATCACATAGAAAGATTTCAAGTGAGACCAGCTGATCAAGTGTAGGAATCATAGACCAAAAATGATAATCAGGACCATGTTCTAGCAAAAGATGATGAATATTAGGAAATTTTACATGAAATGATGCACATTCTCGTATTATTGAAGATTCATAGACAAATCTATTAACACGATCGTAGGAATGAAAATCGTGTTCTTGAGGGCATGTCGATCTGAACTGGATATTGATGACAGTTGTACTGAAGTCGTGAAAAGCATAGGGCAACGTATAGATCCAAATAACATTTGATTGAAATGTGAAACCCGAATGACATCGGACAAACCATTGATGTTTATCAATCCAGAAGGAACTTCGAAATGAATCAATCCGTTTATTGACTTGCTGTTCCTTGTCCGTATCGTTGTTAAGTTCAATGCACGTTTTCCATTGAAAGACTTTGAGGTTAGGAAAATAATCAGTTATGATCTGTTCCCATTCATACCCATTCAGATCTATGCGTGATGTCTCGACTGTTAAATGCAAAAGATTGGACATATTTTGTAAAAGATTCATCAATGCAGGAAGTGAGCCTAATATACTAATTTTTAATGTGATCATCGATGGAACAGAAGATGATAATAGTTGATCGAAGGAATCGTCAATCGAATCCGTATGGAAATATCGAAGATGAGGGGTATGTTGAAACAAGTTATCCAATTCATTTAAAAGAAAATAGTGCGTTGCAATAAAGAGATATTCGAGAGATGATGAGATCGTTTTTATTGGAGGAAATGATCGTCCACATTTGTGAGAAAAGCTGCCTATATGACAATGCGTGAGTTTCGGTAGATTCCAAATAATTTCGATCATCTTCCTATACCTTATTCGGCTTTCTCCTAAGTAGCATTTGACCATGTTGAGATATGTGAGATTAGGAAGACAACAAAGATCATTAAGCATCTGTATCAGTATTTCGGGTGAATACAAGTGAATTAATGAAAGTGATCGCAATTGAATAAATTGACAAATCTTGTAACCACGTGAAAGAAAAAGTTCCATTTGTTGTGGAGTATCATCATCGTTCGAAAGACGAAGTGAAATGATCCGATCGATGATAGATGGAAGATGTTGTTGATGCATTATGTCAAAATCTCGTTTCGATACTGATCGAAAGTCAAGATGACCATAGACTCGAACATGAGTGTAGATAAGATTGTTGAAACGATCATTAAGACCATAAAATGCTCGAAAGAGATGAACTATGGATAGAAACATGTATACATCGAGTAATAATTCATTGCACAACGATTCCAAATTCATCTCTGTTTGTTTTTTTCGTTATCTTTGGATGAAATATAATTTGAATCGAACAAAATACTGCTAGGTTATAGACTGAAATGAAAGAAAAATAAAGGACGAATGTTGTTTTTTTTCTTTTACTTGATTTGTTATCACACTTTTTTTGGGCAAAGAAGATGACCAATATCAGGTTTATACTCTTATCAGTCTTTGTAGATAAAACTATCAAAAAACGGCGTGAAAATGGTTAAAGAGATTTATTATTTCTTGAATGTTGGTCACTGTTTCCTCGATTCAGTCACATTGACTTCTCAAGGTAACAGCAAGTTAACATAGGGAAGGCGCAGACTGTTCCAGTTTTCAATCAAGAGTATATCAGTTCTGATCATATCTTGTAGGATAATGTGGCTCAAAGCTAATGCCTTTGCATCATTCTGTCAAATAGTATATCTACATTGGTGCGTTTTTGAACAACTCGATCTGAGTGAGGATTAGCAACGGGAATAATAAAAAAATACATAATGTTATCATGATGGATTTTTTATTCTACTCACCATTGTAATTGTCTAAGCACACGATCGGAAATACCGAATGACCGCAAATTAATAGTGATTGTCAATAAGCTATACATGCATAATTTGTCATGTATTATCGTATTTTTTCCCATCAAAAGTTCTTCTAGGTTTTTACATTAGTGGGAGTTTGCAAAATTACCCACATCTTCACTTTCAATTTCATCTGTAATCACGAGAGAGCAAACTAAGATAATTGATATTTCAAATAGTTATAGAGATCCGACGCTATATCTTTTCAAAAAAAAAATATCGAGATTTTACCATTTTTCTATGCCGAATGCGTTACATACACCGTTGTTCTTTACCATCAATTTCAAAAGACACATGAGACCATTCTCTTTCTGTCATAAAATAATACTACCAGTTTGCATGTCTCTGACGGCGTTACAGCAAATAAAAAGAAAAAAAAAAGATTTTTTTGATTCTAACAGTGACGATAAAAAATCATCTATGACGTGTGCATAGAAGGCATCATCATCGACAGAACAACGTCGAATAGAAGTTATTCATTTGTTGGCTTTTTCATTCTTGCATATGGGAAGCGATATCATTTGATTTTTTTTCTCACGGTCAGCAAACAGAGTATATGAATCAAAGACAACAATTATATGAATTTTATTAGCTTTGGCTATCGGTAGTTTTAATCGGTGATAAACTTTTGTCTTGCAAAGAAACATTCCTAAATGTCGGAGTGTTTTTCATTCTGTATTTAGTATGTTTTACAGATCTTAATGAACTATATTTACCATGAAGAGAGTTCATGGCCACAGCTTGTTTCTGAAGAGATCGAACGTTTTTAATAAGTTGTTGACATAGGAGCCGGTCTTCATAGTAAGGTGATATTGTCAAACTTCGATCTGAAACTTTGGCTACATATAAACATCATTGAGACTAGTATGTAGAAAAAATTTCAGAACTTTTGGGCTACATATTTTCGAGATGTTATGTTTTCAAAAAAATTCACGCTGTTTATCCTATCGAACGAAAACAGTCTATAGCTTGAAAGCTTCATATCTCGGAGAGATATAGACCAAAGTTCTGAGAATTTTTATATACACTGGTCTAAATGACATTGTGCTTTTTGCTTCATAACATATTTCTATCATTTTCTAATATTTTCGAGTGATTTCTTTCTCTTTCTGTCGAACATGTCTATGTATACCTATTATTTGGAAAAAAACCGAAACAATTTTGATTAATATTCTTTCAAGCTTGACTATTTCAACACTTGCTTCTCTATTACCAATGTTGTTAACAACTATAAATGTATACATGAAAAAGCACTTGACAGATCAAATGTTTATCCAACAAGTAATCAAAAGGTTCTCTCAAGTTTTGTAAGCATGAGAGTATCGAAAGCGAATATAATGAACAACAACAAGTAATTGGAAATCGACAGTTCACTTTGGAATGTATACAAAAGCCTGTTGATTTTGGCGATGCAGGACTTCTTTCACAGCTTTGCAATATGCTTACCTACAGATTACACATCCTATGCAACTCAAGCAATTTCGAGAATATACTGCGAGTAACATATAAATTTGAAATGTTGCTAAATGCAGATTAATCCAGGATTCATTGTGGGATAGCTTTGATTTGCACGTTATCTTATGTAGAAAAAAAACGACTCATCTATCAGTGAAATCTGGGAGTGCTACAATACATTCCTACACAGTGATGTTGATCCTTCGTGCTGCGGGTCAACTGCTCAGTCTTGTTTTTTCATTTCTCTGTAAGAACTCACGGATTGATTCCCAATCAGTTTTAGCCACGTATTATGTTCACTGATTCAATGCTTGAAATATTTTTTGAATAAAGCGAATGAAGTAACAGATATATAGTCTATTGCAACCTCGAAACATGAAAATCATGAAACTTAAACTTCCGAATGTACAAATATTTTTCGCTTAGAATTTGCATTCTTCAAACTGTATCATATAGATATTTTAGTCGCGTAAAAAGTAACATCAAAACGTGGAAAGTAATGTATCCCTAAATATTTTTCAATCCACCGTGCAAGAAAAGTAGCCAAAAGTGCCATAATTAGTTTTCCATACCTGACATTCTCTGAGAACTATATGTTGGAAATTTCGATATTTCATATGCTGTCTTATACAAATGAACTATTAATTTCTCTCATTTAAAATTTGACACTCACTTTTATGAATCTTTCCTTATTAGTGAAAAGAAGATTCGCATTTTTTAGGTTAGCTTTGGTATTTTTTTCACATTTTTATTTGAAGAGAATAAGATAAAAAGAAACCAGAAAAGTGGACTACCCAAACACAATCTCGTAGTTATAAAAAGAAAAAAAAATTCCGATCAATTCCGCATCATGTGTCTGATGAAATGATGACAATCATAGAGATGAGTTTGAGCTCGGATAACTCCGATATCTTATACAAGAAAGTATTATGCAAAATTGAATCTAGCACAAATTTTGCTTTGCTGCCTTCAAGATCTATCTATAGTGGAAGTTTCACGACTTTATATTGCGTCATTCTAGAGCAGCGCCATAAAATATTATCGTCTAATCACACGGATTGAGACTATCGAATAGATTTACCATTAGACAGATTTTAATTGAATGGTAGAATAGAATCATTTCTATCATTGATAAAGAACGATTGGTTAATGCTCAAGGGCCTCCTCAGGAATAAACTTTCTTATTTTTCATCTGATTTCAATCAAAATTTCAGAGAATGTTAGTCTTGGCTGGTTTAAACGTTGCGTAAAATATCACCTCAAATCTCCAAGCTACTCATGAGTTATAGTCGATTCATTGGTCAAAAGTACTCTTTACAGGAGCAAGACTTTTCAAATGAGGATATGAGCACACATGTCAGGATGGTTATTAAATTGTAGAGTAGACATAGAATTTCGTCATAACAGAGCCTGATTTTTTGAATTTCTCTTTATTTGTTTTTGAAAAAGACTTTTTCGAAAAATTTTTAAATTAGTGGTCAAAAAAATTGCGAATTAAAAACAAAGATCTAGGTTTTTTATTTCAGTAAAAAAGAAATTCAAAAATCAGGCTCTATTGCGACCTAGCGCTAACTGCGTGCCATGTAATTAATCAAATTTATCATTTTTATCTTGAGTTGTTAATAAGAAAGGTGTACTTGTGTAGATAGTATACTTGAGAAAAATGAAAAATCCGTTTCAATACTGTAATTCAAGGCTTATTCCTTCATAAACTGATATAAAAAGGATCTTCAAATAATTTTTCATAGTTTCCTGATTAGAATAAATCAAATGAATGTACATGAATATGTAAAAGTCATTTTTTTTATAGGTGGTTTCCGAAAAACCTCTGTCACATCCTTAAATCTTCATATGAAACCAAACGACTATAGTGCATTCGAAACTATATGCTTTGCTCTATCTAATGAGCAATAAATCACAAAAATCGGTATATTTGACCAAAATTGGATTTTCTGAGGAAGTCCGCCCTATCAAAAAGAAAGATCTACAATGTACTATGTTTAAATTTCGTTGGAAACGATTCCTAAGTGAAAAAAAGAAAAAAAAGATACAGTTTCTATTATGAGTATCTATGTCGTTGATCGACAAATCACTTCGCCAATAA
>CAJNOP010000113.1:191313-211525 GCA_905250075.1 Rotaria sp. Silwood1
ATAAGAAGAGCTAAGAGTCTACGTTTGCCTAGGTTGATATTTTCAAATGACGATGAAACAGCAAAAAATCTTTAAAATTGTTGTGTAATGCTTTCAAGTTGAAAATGAAATGGATTTTTCAAAGTCTTTTGTGCACAATTGGGTGGAGTGAGTGAGGGTGTGAGTTAAGATTTCTTTTGTGGGAACAATAACTATACACAAAAAATGCGATTTACAAAGACATTAAGAATTGAACAAGATGAATAAAAAGACAATGAGTATGGTATAAGAAATAAGTACTAATTAATTTTAATCTTTATGTTTATATAAAGAATAAAATTGATTCGTTCAATGTCATATCATGTATTTAGTTTGTCATCATTATGAGTGCGTCGTTCTTGGCCCATCAATCTATTTAAACATAAAATCAATGCAAAAGTTCGTCAGTTCAATTCGTATAGATTATTTGGGATGAATGGCATTGAGATTTCTTCAGGTAACAGTATTGTGATCGATTGATACAACTTTTATGATTGATCGTTCTAGAAAACGCTTGATAATAGTTCGAATTTCACGATCAAGAAGAATAGTAACAACTTTTTCAATAGCAACTACTAATGACATAAAGACAATTCCTATCTGATAAAAAACTTGAATTAGTGTAACAAAAAAAAGTAATGTTGGCGTTCCACCAACTACATAGATTCCTAGTAAGATCATAATATTACGTAAAACTTCCAGATCACGTTTATGATTTCTCGTAGCCACATTTGACAGTGCGATATTTGAACTTTGTTTGGTTCGACAATAGATATAACTGTACATACCTACGATGAATAGTGTGGGCACTATATAATATGCGATTAGTGTGTAAGCATCATGAAGTGCGTGCGTCAAGGGCACCCAACAAAGAGCAAACGATAT
Organism: Rotaria sp. Silwood1; assembly: GCA_905250075.1. Lineage (NCBI taxonomy): Eukaryota > Metazoa > Rotifera > Eurotatoria > Philodinida > Philodinidae > Rotaria > Rotaria sp. Silwood1. Next base: position 192,217 of record CAJNOP010000113.1, read on the forward strand.
ATAGTGAATATCTTGTGTGATGATAGTCGGTAATGGTAGGAGCACAACAATCAACCATTGAATAGCTATTAGAAAAAAATGCGTTTTGAATGAAGTAATTGATCGATACTTTCTCGAAAGTACAGCAAAGAAAAAACGTGATAATGCTTGAATGGCGTAGGAATACAACGCTGGATATAGACATGTAACTGAAATAGCCTCGTCAACGACACGAAACATCACTTGTTTCCCATGGAATAAAAATGAGAAAGATGTAGTTTGTGCTCGAAACGATACAAAATAGTATTGATGAAACACACGTATTACATATTAACAAATGTGTTACAGTATGTAACCGTTTGTTGAGTAAAATCAATATAAATATACTACTGGCAATAATCAAAGCAATAGAAGCAAAAGATATAGATAAGAAAAGAATGACATTGTATGTATTGTTGTTGCTTGTGAAATTCATTCGTAAAAATGACTATGCGTCGATTTTCATTGCTTCTAGTTTTATCCTTCTATGAAGAACGTAAGATAGAAATAGAAACAAGGAAGAAGGTTGACACAATGGTGTCGAGGAAGATGAAAAAGTCTTGACATTAGCATCCTGCTGCTCGAGCATACAATTAAGCTTTTTTTTTAAATATACAATCAAAAGACATGATTGTTAAAGAAACGGCCTGAATAAGTAATAAATGCATAACTAATACTTCTCTCATCCGAAGATCCGTCTTTAAAAGAATGAAACTTGCAAAAAAATGAATATTACTAGTCATGTCTTGGAACGTTATTCGTTGAGAACTGATGCAATTTTATTCCATTACCAATCGCCAATTATAATATTAATAACGACAAAATTCCGCTATTTGTAGTAAATTAAGACAAATTTTTACTATCCATCAGCAATTTTTAATTACATTTATTTGTTATTTCATATTTTAACGATTTAAAATAATATATTCATTCCATTTTTGACATATAATAGTTCCTTGCTTCTATTCTCACAATAATATCAAAGAAATGAAGCTTTGAACAATGTAAGTTTCGTAATCTATATTTGAAATAGAACTTTTATCTCTTTTCTTTGATCATCAACGAGTTCTACAGATTCATCGAAGAATGCGCATTGATATTGAAGTTATCAACACAAATAATACTCAAATAAAAAAATAGTAGAGATGGTAAAAATAATGATGGCACATTCACTTATTCATTGTAAGGCACTTTTGAATTCTATCGTTCATGCATGCTAAAGTCGCCAGTGACATGAAGCACGCATCTTTCTCTGCTAGCGATTGTAATGTGCATGAACAGCAGAATGCATGAATAACTTTCAAAACAACAAATAATGGCTCGCTGAGAATGAGTGTGTGACTATTTTTTCTTTGCTATTCTTAGTTTCATCGTTTGGTCTATGGTATTGTTTATAATCTGTTCTCGTTTTCAACCCTCCTGAAACGTTTTGAGAATAGGAGCCAGTGCGAGAAAAGAATCGATAACTGAGTGAATACAAAAAATGATATTTCTGTTGAAACGCAGAAAAAACTTCTTTTTCGCAAATGAGTGTATATTTTTGTCACAACTATTTTTTCAATTTCTTTTTTAAACAACAAAAGATGAAAAAGAGAGACCAAGGTGTCAGATAATACTTATATAGTCTCATCTACGCATATCATTAGTAGAGGATGTGCGTGAGGTTTTCTTATCATCAACACTATAGTCATATTCGCAGACATCCATCTACAAGATGACGAAACTATCTGCTTGCTCGATAGTTCATTTTCATTTATTGTTTTTTTTTCTGATATCGACATATTATATCATGACTTCTCAAAGTGTATATTCATATTTGTTTTTCATAAGTTTCTATCAGAAATCGAAACAAATAAAAAAATCTTCATTCAGATTCTATTCGATTTGGTTTTAATCTCGGGTCTCTACAGACAAAAAAAAACTATTCAAACAAAGACTCGCTTGTGAAATGTGTTTTAGACTAAATAGCTATTTTTATAATAGTCGATAAAAGATTATCATATTGCTATGACAAAACAAATGAGATTCAAATATTAAAATTCAAACTTTGTTTTCGACACTTCGATTGATAAATTATAAACACCACTAGTCGATATTTTGAATGAAATATAAATAACGAAAATAGTCGAATCGCAAACATTTATTTATCGTCATTGGCAAGTCAAATGTCATTTTTAGCTTGTAATTCTTTTCATTACTACTTAGTTACATTCAATATTATCATCAATTCGAAAATGCCTAGAGATCAACTTTTTGTTTTTAGCACGATCAAGTCGCAAAACAAAAATTGTACAACAATGATCAAATAGTTTTCCTATTGAATATGAGAACTGAAATTTGATGATGATGTTTCTTTGTTTGCTCTCTATTTGAATATGTTTTCTGAATTGTTTATATTTACTTTTCACTTGAGAACTTGAATATACCGTTATCCTAAATCGATCAGCCAAAAAATGCCATTATAATGATCTATCACTACAGTATTGATTTTTCGAATTTTGATTTATCTTGGAACGTAGTCACAACGACATGATGATTAGTCGCTTGAAGAATATTCACAATAAAGCATTCTGTCAGTATTCACTCATCATTGGACAATGGACATAGAAAGATATAATCGATTCGAGCTCTATATCGATATGTCGAAAAGTATCCTAAAAAGCCTAATGAATTGTCAATAGTTTGATGACTTGAAATCGAGGCAATTCTAGCCTAGTTTGTTCACGCTTTTCGGTAACAATATCACTAAAATACTGTTCGGAATAATCGGTCTCTGTAAATGCATTCATATCACCGACGACTATATCTATATTTTGACTGTACGAAAATCCGTATACAGGATTTACTGCCGTAAACAATCTTTATAAGGCGCACTTTGTTTACATTCAAATTTTAAAAAGACTATAATTAAATTCGAGCTATCTCATTAAAATTATATTGATTCATCAATTTAAAAAATAATCATCTCAAATATTTATTGTTTCAACTCTTTTTCTTTTTCTTTTGTTCCCCCCCACCCCACTCCCTAAAAATCTGTCAATGAGTGTGGGTATCAGTATGTTGTCCATATGTGGTTCTTTTCTTCTCCCATACTGACCCATACTCATGTCCACAGCTAGCTTTGGAACCCATCATTGATTGCAACAGAAATCCTGAGAAGTTTGTCACTAGTTATGATAGACATCGTAGAAATCTTGCACACACAGTGTACGAGACCTTGGAACTTCTCACTTTTATATTACAAATAATAACTCTACCATATTTCATATTTTGACACAAAGTGAATTGTAATAACAGCTCTTTGCTTTGCTTACCACATAAAACTGAAATCGGTAACATACAAGCACGAGCAGAAGAAAAAAAAGCGAGAACTGCAGAGGTATACAAACAACAACATATTTTCATGGTCGTCATTGCAGAGTCTTCTCGATGCCATCTTGTTCTGTGAAGAATTTCACGGACTAGTATGCCTTAGCGAACGCTTGTGATACGAAACATGTGCTTACTGCTTTTTTAGTTCGAATGAACTGATTCAAACAAAATAGAAAGAAACTGTTCCCCTACATCTAAGCAAATGAAGAAGCCCTACGCATGTATCGATGAAATCAATCATTCTCTATCTACTTTCACTTCTCTTCGTGTATTCAGCTGCTGTGCTCGTTGCTACATCGGAAACTTATTGTTATTGTTTCTTCGGTGAAAAAACAATCAATATAACTAACGTAAAGTTTTAAAATATCAATAAATCATAGCATTTGGATATGTATAACCAAATATATATAAATAATGCAATTTATACTGTTATTTTTCTTTTTATTTCATTTTTTATTTTATAAAAGTCGAATATGGATTTTTGTTCTTCATATGGGCAGGTGTAGGCGTAAGTATGCATTCATTTTGTATCAAGCACTATCAACACTCATCCACATGTCACACACAGAGTGAAAAGGTAACAAATCTACCTATATGACCCTATATACATCTGTATATATGAGGGTGTGGGTTTGGTATGGGAGCTATTGAGCGAAAGGGTTTTCAGCGAAAAAGAACCAACGAAAAAAAAATTAGTGAAAGGATTATATAGCGAACCTCTATTCAACGAAGTGAAAATTCAGCAAAAGGAATAAATGAGCGACAAGGACAATCGGTGAAACTTTATGCGCAAAAATATTGAAATAATGATTGCACCTTGTACGAGTTACAAAATGTCAAGTAAGTAAATCTTTATTTTTAATTAACTATAAAGTAACAATTCATCAGATCTAACTTTTACAAAAATATAATACAGAGATTTGAAGTGATACCACATAAAAAAAACATAGAAAAATAAAGTATGAAAATGAGGGTGTGGGTGTGCGCTAACGAAGAATAATCCTCATTCACACCCGCACATCCAATTCTATATGAATATCCAACAATGCATTATAGTTAAACAAACAGGGTGTGGGTGGGGTTATGGGTGGGTGTGAATGTAACTCCTTTCTTTCTTCTTGCCCAGACCCACACCCTTATCGACGTAGCTGTTTCCAATTTAGTTCGATCTCCACTGATTTCAAAACATTGGTTCACCTCTTTCAACTGATCACACATCTCTTATGTCCAGGCCAGATACCCTCACGTATGCATCCCTCTCAATATATACTCCGTGTTATGTTTGGTAAGTAGAATGGAATCTTTCATTTCTTCTCACAATTTATCCAATTAGAACTTTGTCCTTTTTTATTCTATTATAGATCGTATGATATGTGTATCTACGCCTAGGGTACGCAAACATCCATCACTCTCGATCTCCAATACAATCGAATCGAAGACAGAAGGATACAATATTTGGCTGATGCACTACGAAATAACACATTAAGTGTTACTTTTCCTTCATCTCTCTCTCATATTCTCGTCTACGTTTTTCCACATAGACACTCATCACACTATATCTCCAAAGGAATCAAGTCGGACAAAAGAGAGCAGATTATCTGGAGCAATTGTTTCAGTGGAATAAACGACGACAAAGATTGTCAATGCTACTTGTATCAGTACCTTTTTTCTTGTTTTGGTAGCAACAGAAAACTACAAATTACATTTTCCATCTCATGTATATGCAATAATAATGCAACTATGGTAGTTTTCTTATTGGAAAACCAAGAAAGCATATGAGCAATTTTTCGAGTGGTACTATATTGTCTTGAATAAAAAGAAATAGTGTAAAGTTCTTTTGTCCATGATTATTTCTAGCAGTGTCAGTTTTGGGTTCACGTCCCTGATAACCCATAGTCACTTGTTACAAATTCAAAAACAACCGAAATAAGTTTTAAAAAATCTTACTCGAAAAAAATATGAATATGTTTGTACATAAAACAATCTCTTTTTATCTTCAATTCATTATACGAGTTTAGCTTTGTGTCACGATTGGGAGAATTGATTTAGAAAACAAATAATTCAACAAAAGACTTGAATTAAATTTAAATGAATTGAAAGAAGTTATCACAATCTTTAGATTCAACATGCTATATCTAGCAAATATTTAGCTTCTTGTTGAATCATTGAACCATTGATATTACGATCTACTTCCATAGACATCAGCGAAAATACAAGAGCATCAAAATAAAAAAGATGTGGGTGTGCGTGTGCATGGATGTGGAACTGGGTTTCAGCTGATACAAACACGATTATGTTTGTCATACTTACACCCTTATCTATTTAATAGATTCAATATTTTATTATCGATTGTTTACCTTTCGAATTATCATATCAAAGAATAAGTTTAATATAATTCTTATGTGATTATATTTCAGAAGATTTAGATATAAATCAATAGATGTGAATGTTTTTCTAAGCTTCTAATCATAATAGAATTCCTTTTCGATAGTTAGCCATTTAATTGATATTCCTCTATTGATGTTACTCAATATTGAATGGCAACATAAAAATATTCTTATCATAAGTATTTTTCATGAGTGAATTGATCATTTATCAAAAAATAATCTTATTCGAAGCATTGAATTACGTTTTATCTCATTTTATCAAATAAAATGAGTATAAATAAAATAAGTTTTTCTGTTTAAAGTCTAGACTTTTTTCTAGGTACATCTTCTAATTTATTTTATTTTGTTTTTTTTTTTTTAATAAAGCCTATTATTTTATGAACAAATATCTTGCAAAAAATATTCCTTGATAATGGTTTATCTATACCTTTAAAATTAAGAATTGAAACAAAATCTTCTATTGACAAGCGTTTTAGCAAGGTGTCGAAAAGTATCTTTTCCTATATTGAACATAAATAAACTAGAACTATTTGAACAATAAACGACTCGTCACTGAAAATAAAATGTTCTTCACGAAATAAAAAAATTGATGAAATAGCTGTAGAAATCTATTTTATTGTAGTCAAATCCTTTTCGTTCTTTTGTTCACAGTGACTCAGATTCTTGTTACTTTTTATTAAAGTATGTATACTCGTGCATTTTTTAAGGGTTGTGTAGAATAGAATATTGAGAAAGAGAAAAAAAATCCATCGTAATTTTTTTTTTTTTGAGAAAAGAAAAAGAAACGAAACACTTGCAGAATTTTTAGTTTACATTATGCATTGATTTCTACCATGAGATATTGTCAAAGTGAGTTCAATATTTTAATAAACGAATTTTACTTTTTAAATCTATTTAATCCATTTTTAAAATTTTAATAGAAAAATCAATTAGTTTTGATAATAGATAATGATCTTTTAAAAAATCATTTTCCATCGTATATTCAAAGGAAAGTTTTTTAAAAGTGAAGATTTTACGCTGAAAAACGAACCTTTTTTTTTTCTATTCTGTTTGCTAAAATTATGGACAAAGAATTGTAACGAAGTAAAAAATTTTATAGCATTCATTAGAAAAATAAGTTATTTGCGAAACCTTGTTCAATAAAGAAATCTTTATTCAGAACAGAACAAAAAATCAAATAAAAATGCTTGTATTTTTTTTTTAACAACATCTTACTCTGTTTCATTTTTCAATGTAAACTACACTAGCATAAATGAATTTAATGCATTAAATCTAATACTTAACAGAGAAAAACCTATAGCAAATTTTAGAAGAAATTATATTTTAGTCGATTTCTTGAAAAACGAAATGCATCAGTAAGAAATACCGTAACGAAGACTTTCCTCATCATGAATTCTTTCTGAAGAGCGATGCAAACGTCTAGTGAGAGAAAACTCAAAATCCTATAGATGTTCAATTACCTGATAAAATATTTCATGTCCTTAGAAATGACAATAACAATTTTCATTTTCACTTTCAAGATATGATCTCGAATATATTCAAATTTGATTTTCGAGCCGAAAAACTCTCTTTCATTTAGAATCATATCGATTTAACATGATGATCATTAAATCAATAGAATACGGATATAGTCTTCGAATACACGAAAATATCGCTTTGTTGTTTCTTTGAGGTTGAAATGAAAGCAGAGAGGTAGACGGAAAGTCACTGTGTCAATATTGCCGTAAAAAAAATCTTTTTTTTTCTGATGTCATGCTCACTAAAATCAAGATTCATCTTCAAAATGAAAGAAAATCCGTGTTTGTACAGAAGTTTTAGATGCTTCATTATTTTGAATACAATTTATATTTTAGAAGGAAATATTCATCATCTAATCGACTGGAGTAAATATCACAAGTTGATTATTTTATTTTCAGTGGCATTCATCTATATATTTATTCATTCATTGGGAAAAAAAATTATTTATCCTGATAAACAAAACAATGAACCAACTATTATTAACTATTCTAGTATGTTAAAATTATTAATTCGAAAAAAAAAATGTTGCATCGAAATTTATTCTATTTTTCGTTTGTTTTTTTTTGGAACAATGAAGTCTTATTTTATAGAAGAAAAAATGTTTTTTTTTTTCACTAGATTATTCATCGAAGAACCAATGAAAATATTTGAAAATGCAAAAAAAGATGAGAAAAACTCTATTGAATATTTTCAAAGATATATATCTTGTTTAATAATTGCAGAGGAAGTTAACAAACCAAATATTGATATTCTAATTAATACATTTTATTGAATAAAGACAAACTTATTTTCTATGATTTCGATTGAAAATGATTGAAGTTTTACGTTAATAAGAGTTTAGATCTAGTTGAAGAATTTAAAAATAAATTTATTTTTAATGGCGAAAAACTTTTTGAGATTTAGCTTAGTTAAATATAGAATCATATTCATTGGTATTTATTCAGATGATATTTAAAATTAAATAAACAAGAAGTATTTATTATTGGATAAAGTTAACTTCTAAAACATAGAATTTTATTTTTAAAAAGAATTTTTTTGATATTTATTGTTTAAATCTAAATAAATAACATTAATTTATATAGATAAATCGATGCATAATGATATATTATTAATCTATATATATGCTGGTACACATTCTCATGCATATGGAAATTTAAAATTTTTTATTGATAAATGTGTTCGTCAAGGAGATCATGTTGATTATTATTTTATATTACAACAAATTGATAATAAACCAATAAATGAAAGTGATATGCCATTATTAACATCGAAAAATGCTTATTATATTCAACATGAAAATAAATGTTATGATTTTGGTACAATTGGATGGTTTTTTGATCATTATACTATTGGAGATCCTTGGAAAAATAAGTCTTTAAATAAGAATAAGAATAAGAATAATAGAAAAATAGATTTAAGTAAATATAAATATTTTATATTTATGAATTCATCAATTCGTGGTCCTTTTTTTCCACCTTATTTTATTGAATTTCTATTGAAATCAAACATAAATTATTATTGGTATTCAATATTTATAAATCGTATTAATAATTATGTTAAATTAGTTGGATGTACAATTAGTTGTGAAAGAGTTCCACATGTTCAAAGTTATTTATTCGTTACTGATTTCATTGGTTTAACAATATTATTAAAACCAGGTAATTCGGGTGGCGCATATCCAGAAGGAATATTTACTTGTTATCCAACTAAGGATCATGTTTCATTATATAGTGAGTTACCATCATCAAATCGAATACTTGAATCAGGTTATATGATTGACTCTCTTCTAACTAAATATCAACATATTAATTTTTCTCAATCACATAATAAAGTTTGTAATTCAAATAGAAATCCATTTATAAACAAAGCATTTGATGGTACATCATTAGAACCATATGAAGTTGTTTTTGTTAAATATAATGATTTTGAATGGACTAAAGATTCAAGAGAACGAGCACAATTATATGAAAAATGGATTAATGATATTCCATTAACGAATAGATCATCATGGTAATCATCTATGAAATATTCAATATTTTTCTCTTTTGTTTCTTTTGGTTTATATTCAGTTTTTAGAATAATGAATTGAAAATCAAATATATTTATAAAAAATTTATTATTTTATTTTAATTAATTAATAAATATAAATATAATTAAACTAATTATTGAGAACATTTAATTGATTTTCAAGCAACTCTTATTTAATATCTCATCATTAACAAAACTTATCTTTTGATAATTAACAAAAGTACAATTTTGTTAATTATGCTATTTTAATGTAGGACATCACTTTTTTCCTATTGCTAAAAATCTGCTAATAGGATTTTGATATTAACTTCTAATTGTAACAGATTATCACTAGAATATTAGACATTTATTCATTAACTAGTAGACTTTTGTCAACATATTATTTTCATGTTACATCATCATCACACAAATGCAATTCAATTATTCACAAATGAATATAATCAGAAAATGTCAAATATTTAATTTCAAATATTGATTCAAGCATAATTGAAGTAAGAAATAGCAGTACATGGTTTGAGATCGGTTATATTTTTATTGACTTATATATGAAATAATACATGTTCTCCTTCTAATATAGTTCCACTAGAACTAAAAGTTTCTGATATATGTTCATTTACAGCTATTGATATAAAAACTATTTTTTGAAATAAATTGACCACGATAAACAAACAAATCGATTGCACAATATATTTTCTCGTATTTAATCTTTAGTTGTTCATATTTATCTTTTCAAAAAGAATCGAAGTGAAAATAAAACATTGACGACTATATCGTTGAAGAGCATTTTCAGATCGGGAAGTATTTTTAAATTATTGAAGTTTTTCTTCTTGTCAACGATTAGCATCATATGAATTGTTTTATGTGCGTCAATTACATTCTTTTTTGCTTTTTCACTATCCAATAAGATAACGAGGATAAGTTGAAAACATAAACATTTACTATTTAATTGCTAATGTGTCTATATATGAATAATTTCATTAAAACTATTCTTATTGCTATCATAAATATAGATTTGATCATCATCTACAATTTGTTCCCAATATTTATTGTAAGCATTAACATTATTAAAGACTTCTTCATCATCAATAATATATTTCGAAGTTCATCGGATTGAGTTTCATTATGTTTAGGTGTTAAATGAATTAAAATTGTCGATTCTGAGTTTCATGCGCATCTAATCGAGAGTCCTATTTACACAGCTCATTTCACGTGTGGAGAACATATTTCATGCTTTGTTATACTACGTGGTCAAATAGTTTGCTGAGAAGAAAATTAGTTATCAATATGATAGAAAACGAAATTCTAGGAACGTCTTGCTCTATCACCAAACAATGTAAAATATATGCTGATGATTTTATATATATTACTTATCAGTGATATAACAGCACTTAAACGAATTGTTCTTTTCATCCTAGAATTTGTTTATTATGACTAATCCTCAATGATTGTTTCACTTCATTCACAAAACTCTGACGTATTGGATTACTCATAGAAATATTCAATTTATTAGACATTGATGTAATTAGCTGAACAAAACGAATCATTGTATTATAATAAATATATTAATGTAAGATATATATATATATATATCATAATATTTCCTTCTATACATACTATGACTTCATAATAATCATCAAATAGATCATAATTTTATTCATTATTGTTATTGATAATACTGGTAAACAGTCTTGATTATAAGAAAAATCTAGAGTAGTATAAAGAAACATTTGTAAAACATTAATTTGTAAAATTGACTATTTTATTAATATTTGGAAATGCTTTCAACGTTAAAACTGCAAATTTCTTATTAGCTTTGGCTTGAAATAGAGAATTTACAGCAAATACAAGTAATCTTATGTTTTGACTTGTTTTTTGCATTAGTAAAAGTTTATTATGGAATTTGTTAAGGCTCAAAAAATGAAAAAAGAGAATAAAAAATTAAAAAAAATGATATTCTAGCAGTCGTTGAGTTTTCAATACTAAGATGTTTATTTTTCTCACGGGTCACTTATTAATTTCTACCAGACAAAAACGAAATTGAATTAGAGCTTAAGGAATAATTTACACATAGAATAAAAATTTTATTCGTGTCATTCCCATTTTTATACATACACTTTAATCTATTATCAATGTTATTAGGTAAAAATCACAGCAAAATCAACTAATCCGAGTTTTTTTTTTGATAAATACTTAAATTATTCGTTCTCGAAAAAATTTTCAACAGCACTTGATATATAAGTACATTAACAATATTCGAAATATTGATTATCAAATAAGTGAAAAATCAATATTAGCAATAGTATACAAGATGATAGAAAATTTCATGCACTTACAAAACATTTACTCAGTTTTGTAACATTTTGTTCTCATATTTAAAGAAAGGCTGTATTTTTGAAGATTTTGATGAATAAATTATTTCACTGTCTGTCAATTTCTATATTAATAAATAAACAGAGAACATATATAAGTTTTTACAGAAAGAAGAACATAACTATATAACAGTGTAGAATATGTGATTAATGTATGAAGTGCTTAGGTAATCAGGAGTAGCGTATGAAAGAAGATAGAACATTAACAATAATTGTTACAACAATTTTCAACTTTTGAATGAAATTCATCATTTCTTTTAATAAATTATATGCATCGATAACAATTAAATTTAAATTATAGATTGTTTTTCTAGCAAACTAATCGATGACGAAATGTTGTATAGAACTTTTCTGGTAAGAAATGTAAATAATCCGTTAAATTTAGTCGAACAGCTGGATAATAAACTGATAATTGTCCACGATATGAAAAATAATTTATTTCATTATGCCATCCACAAGAATAACGAAAAATACATGGATGATTATTTCTATATATAAATATTGCAATATCATATAATGTTAAATTGAGTATATTTGAACGTTGATAAAACCCGTCACGGTTATATTGTTTTTGTTGAAGATCAATATCTATTACAATATTATTGAGTCTTTGAGGAAATGCCATTTCTTTTGCAGATACATGAATAATAGTAGGATACACTTCAGATGCTGGATTTCGTCCTGGAATAGGATGTCGAGCACTCATTACTGGAGCTCGTACTTCTTTCAATAGTTCACCAATATCATTAATTTGACCTTTACCATCAAGCCATATAAGCCATTTAGCTAATGGAAACAGTCGTTGTCCAATAGTCTTTAATGTTTCGGTAGATTTTGCAGCAACACTAAATGGTGTAGCATTCACACCTAAATCAATCAAATCCCAACGAACACTAGAATTTGTTAAACTAAGATTTTTATAAGCATTTATAGTTCGTGTGTCAAGTAAAGCAACAAAACAAAATGAAGAATGAATATCACCTCGTACTTGTGGTAAAGGATCATAACAATTTGTAACACACGTATAAATTATTGTTTCACATGTATGATTACGTCCATATCGATTTCTAATTTTATCAAAAATTGATGGAATTGTAAAACCACATTTTATTGGTGTTGGATAAGATTGTTGATAGAGTTGTTCACGATCCTGCAATGAATATAAATCACTAAAAGCACAATCAAATGATTTCAATAAACATCGATTTGGTTGATCAGTTGAATTACGATTAGTTATTGTTTCAGATTGCATTTGAGCAAATATACCATCATTATAACATTGACGATTCTCATATAAATATTGTGTAAATGAACGATCACCATGTAAATAATAAAAATCATTAGAATATGTAAAATTTAATGAACGAGATGGTATAGATATATTATAAATATTTTCAATTACATTTGATTGATCCCACCAAGTCGAATCTTCCAGAAATTGATGAGAATCATATTCTATAATATTTTTTAAATCTAATGATGAATTCGATAATCCTAATAATGAAATAAAATTTGTTAAGATTTTTTCACAATCACTTAAATTTGTTTTAATTAAATCTTCTGCATCGATAACTATCCATTTAATAGATGGAATAGATGTGAAAAAGTTTGGAAAATATTTTGTCGTATAAATAGCTTTGGTAATATTATCTTCCATAGAAATATTTAAGTTATAAGTTCGATTGATATTTTCTTTTATCGAATCTAATTGTTGAAAAAGAAGTGTTGCAAGAATAGATTTTCGTTTAAAATAAATTTGATTCATATATCTTAAATTTATTCTTGCCATTTGATTAATCATAATTGAACATGATGATTCGTTAGTTAAATTAGCTGATAGAGACATGATGTAAATGAGAACAAACGTTTTATTTGTTGAATTTGACGAAAAATAATTTTGTTGAATAATGTGACAATCATTATTTAATTGTGTAATTATAATATTTCCTAATCTTCGTGTTATTATCCATTGAATATATTTCATTAATCCCGTACCATTGTAAGTCCATATAAAACTATTTATCTGTATACGATCGGAACAGTTATATGTTTCATATAGACGTTGATCGATAGGATTCCATTGTAAACAAGAAGAATTAAACGATTTTTGAAGAATAATAAAACGTAAAGGATGAAAATTTAAACGTATACCAAGAAACAAACAGCATATTATTAATATTAAACCAAAAACTTTATGATGAGTTGAAACTTTTGTAGACATCACCTAAAATCATATGAGTTTATGTTTAGTATTAGATAATGAAGATCAAGTATTATTTTTCTGAATATCTGACTGAATCCAAACAAATTTAATTCTCATTCGAGAAATTTCTTCATAGATTTCATATTTTTAGAATGTATGAAAATTCTGTTGAATGAATAATTTCACACAATAATAACACATGACACTGGTTGTCTGAATAAGACATAGTCAAGTCTAGTAGCCATAAAAAGTACTAAAACTGTATTGGTTTTCTAAGTTTTACTTATCATCAAAGTTTTTGAGAAAGGAAGAACAAATCATTTGGAAGCAATGTTGATAAAACAAGAGAAATAGACTTGAATAACTGAAAGCTCGCAATCAAAATTCCTGCAGAGTAACTTTTTTGCAAATTGAAAAAGGACTTTATTCAATAGCTAGCTTCTCCAATAAAGCTACAACGGATATGTACAATGTTCATTTTAGTTAACAATTCTAAATATTGATAAGAAAATCGATTTTGTAAATTACAACATTCTTAAATAAATGGATTAGGGTTAATATTGTAACTGGGATAGGACAAAGTTGAAATTTACTTAGTTACCAAAAAATATCAAAACACAACTTACTTGAAAAATGATGAAAGTAAACGAAACATAGAAATCATCACATTTCTTTTTATTCTTTTATAGTTTAGATTGATTCGATCAATTCATTAAATATAGCCTTAGCTGAAGAGTATCCTTCAAAAACGCTTAGGGTATGGATGCAGAGCAGGCTAATGGTTATACTAGAGACACACCTAATTTGCTCATATGAATGCATGATATCATATGCACCGGATTACATACTCATAACACAATATCTCTGTTGGAAAATTCAAACAAATAATTATTTTCTCACCAGATTCATACTGTGTATGGTCTTTCAACTGAAGTTTCGACCTTTATTAACTACACTCGATGAAATCGTTTATATTGGAGTACGTCAGCACTTTCGGTACCATTGTCGCCAAACGCATTGCCATTGTTGTTGCTATTGAATTGAATGATGTGAGGGATAAAAAAAATTCTTTTTTTTGAATGTTTCACATCAATCCCATTGGTGGCAGCTCAAATATTAATTGCAAGGCTTCCTAGTTGAAGAACAGAAGAGAAAGCCGCATAGAAAATGCTTCGAACAGTTTTGTTTGCTTTTCGTTTGTTCTGTTAGTCTTAATCATGACAGTTGTTTGGATCACTACAAATTCTCTTTCTTTCTAAGTTATATATTTTTAACTGCAGTTGCTATTCTCGTCTGTTAAATTTTGTCAGATTACGAACCGTAGCCGCACTGTCATATACCGATTGGTGAAGAAGTCAAAAGAATATTATAGGCGACATAAAGTTGAACATAGTTTTCCTAGCGACGAAATACACTCTAAAAAAAATGCCATCTGTCTGACAAAACGGTGCATCCATCTATGATCTAGTTTAGACACAAGTTCTATGTGAGAAACGTCTTAGTTTTAGATGCTCGGATCCAAGAAATATTGATGCAGCTCGTTCTTTATCGTAATCCAACATGTGTTTCATGAAAAATATTTTTTTTTAAAGAATCGAGTAAACATGATGGCTTGAGATAGGTACTTTTGTTCATTATTCTTCCTCTAAAATGACTTGATTTTCATGAGTTACATATTTCCGTCATATATGTCTTTTTTAACTTTACTTGATTGAATAGTAAGTTTTATTTGAAACTCAAAACATGACTAGTTTTCTTGATCAATAAGTAGAAAATGGGTATTTTTAATCATGTTATTGTACAATATTCCTACGAATAACAACAACAATGTGTGAGTATTGTTTCATCTTTGAACTGCTGTTATATTTTTCCATATTAGATAAATGAGATTAATTTGATAGCAGTTCGAATTTTTGCCTTGATATTCACGATCAAAACGCATCTTAATGACAAGTGTTTTTATTGCCTTCAAAGAAAAAACTTAACCTTATTATTTAGCACAATCCATTTGATCAATATTTAATGTTTGAAAAGTTAATGATATAATTAATACTGTCTATAAAAATAAAAGTAAGCTACTCTTTGAAAATTAAAAAACATATTGATATATTTTTATGTACATTCATGTTTGAAAAATAGAAATAAAAAATTGATAAATTGTTTTTGAATTTTATGTTTATGTTAAATATTTTAAATGACATTTAAAAATGGATAGAGATCAGTTGGGTAATAAATTATCTATTTTCAGATAATATAATCGATCTATATCATATAGGAAAATATTTAATAGATTTTATGCTTGATTTATCATCAAATAAAAAGTGTTCGCAAAGGAAAATCTAGACAAAGCTAGTCAACTGATCTGGTTTTAATTGAACATACTGACCATGGTCAATTTATCTTATTTTACAGTTTCGATAATCATTTACAATTTTTGAGAAGAACTTCTTGGTTTTCTGTAAAAAAGTAAATAAACTCAAGGTGTTTATAATAGATTGGACGATGAGAAAATCTCGATTCTACACACACGACACACATTTAGTTAGACTTTGACTAATTATCTTCTTTCGTTCATGGTCTACTGTTTTATTAACGATTGTCATCATTAAATATATGATTCGATATAGAATACATTTAAATGATGAAATAAAATAAAAATTTTCCTAATTTAGTCAATATTCCTATTGAACAGATGTTGTTGTTGTTGTTGTTGTTGTTTTTGTCAGTGTCGGCATTATTCAAATTTGTTTCGCAAAAGATCGATCGTTTATTTTGATCTTCATCTATTGATCGATATTTGCAAATCTATTAATTCTATTTGCTCTATGAATTTCATGGTCGTTTACCAAGTACTATTTGTCATATCACTTTGTACAAAGAAAATAAGTGGTACATCTATGAATTGAGAAAACCTTTGTATAATGATGCATTTAGATACTGCAAAATTGGCAAAAGCAAAGCGAATGCATAAAGTAAATGAAATTTGTAATACTCTAAGATGATTATCCTTCTTTGTAAATAAAATTTATGTGTAGTCTCTTATACAGTTCAATTGAAAATAAGTTTATTTCAATTTTAAAACTTATAAATGAATTTTTATCATTGATTTACATATGAGAAGATTTTTATGTGTCTAAATGGCTTCTATTGCATAAATATAAGAAAAAAATGAAAAAAAAAAACATATTTACTTAGTAATGTGAAAAATGAAAACGAATTAATTAAATTGTTTGTAAATATTGAATGAATGATCAGTTATTTTCGTTTAGTTTTTAGAGATTTTACAACTTCTTTAGGCATTGATATAGGTCGAACAAATGGTTGTGGAGAAATTTCTTCAGGTACGATAGATTCTTTCTGTTTTTGTAGATATTTCTTATTTCGCCTATGATCTTTAGGTTTCCAACGGGTGTCTCGAAAAATATTTGCTTTTGATAGTATCCTGGTTTCAGAGGATGGATTTAACACTGTTTGTTTCTTTTTGATAATCATAGCATTGATTTTTTTCCATTCATCTTGCAATGATTGTTTAACTTTATCAAGGCTATTTTCATCATTATTTTTATTGCTATTTTTCATGTCAATCAATATCCAAAGACCATCTTTACGAGATTCTTCATTTTTTGTTTGAATTTCATTGATCATTTGACGAAAATTTTTGCTGGATTTGTCATTAATAATATTAATACGAACATTTAATGTACTTTCAAGAAGTCGAAGATGTGAACCACCTCGTCCAATGAAGCGACCGACTTGGTACATACGTTGAATTTGACTTAGTATTGAAGAAAATTCAAGTATTACATAATGAACATTATTCGAACAGTCAGCTGTCGATGGTATTCCATTTTCTGTTAATTTCATTTCTTGACAAAGTTTACGCAAATCATCGAATGTCAATGGATACGCTCCTAATACAAACAATATATGAATATTTTGTTTTATTTAGACTATTTTTAAAATTTTCCGTTATTTGGATACATTGTTCGCTTTTTATCTAATGAAAATAAAAATGATCGAATCTATTCTACTAACCTGTTTGATTGTGACATGTACAACATCGTTTTGGTAATCGTTGTAGAATTGAAGAACTAAATTCATTTGTTCGACGAATTTGATTAATAGTTCCATGAAATTTCGATAGATACTTTCGATCATGTACAATACAACATGTATTCGATGTTGCCATGTCGTTTACTTCTACTCAATCTTATAATTTTGTGGAAGTTATCTTCGAAATACCAACATGGGAAGTGACAAGCTAGGATGCATGATGTAATGTATTTACATAGTAATGTAATTGCATCCATGATACGCAAGACACGTGTTGATGATGACGAATGAGAAAAAACTCATTTGAAAAGAAAAAGCAACGCTACGCACGTTCTGCGCTGTAAAACACGTTTTCTTGCACAACAATGATCAATATGGATTTCAGAATTTTATGGAAATAACTATCTGATAAGGAAAATAAGCATATTGAGTAAAGTATTAATTTTTTTTTAAATAATTCAAAAGTTACGGATTTTTAATGTGATAGAAATCGACTTCTTATGTTTCAGTCTTTTAGTTGCCATGACAAAATCTCACTCTTTCATTTGACGCATGGGTCACGATTCAAATCAGTCACACGTTCTCAGCGTCTGTGTGAATCAAAGAAAAGCTCACTAAGATCCTGAGAATGTGAGAAGTACACGTTTTAAAGCTGTTTCTGAGGTTCAGTAGCATTTAGGATATAAAAAAATGCTGAAAGCGATAATTAATAGCTCATAGTTTCTTTATATGGTCGTGAATGATTCACTCTTGAAGCAACTATTCTTAACCTAGATGTCAAACGCATACATATTTTAATGTATGGTGTTTTGTAACTGAAATCATTCATGACAAAGTCTTATAGGTCTAGAAAAATTTTCTGAATAATGACTAAATAACTCAAAAAGCAATCGTTGAATTCGATTTAGTTTTTATTTTTAGTCTTATTTTTATGATCTGTTGAGTAAAAAAAAATCGTATTGCTCTTAGAATAGTTCATCAAATAATAGAAAACTAAATAATATGGAAAAACAAGTTTTACTTCATGCTCGGATAGATGCGAAATAAATGAAGTTGATATTTAAAGTTCTTTCTCACGATTATTCTGAAAAATAAAGAAAACGTAGCGTTAAACACTTGACAGTGAAAGTATCCATTTAGTCAAATACTTAAATTGCTTTTGAGTATTAGACAATTAAAGGCTTCTATTGTTTTCATGATCTTGGTTTTTTTTGTTTATGTTCCGCTTTCCAATGAGTTTCTTCTTTGTTATTTAGTAATCATAATCAAATTTTTAGAAGTAATCGAATTGTTACTTGTCATTTCTTTTTAGTACCCAAGTAAGCAAAAAATTATGCATGACGGCCGACATGACTAGTCAG